>JAYMSP010001351.1:0-33104 GCA_036897095.1 Plantago elongata
CCCCCTCCCGCCCCCCAAACCAGCAAAAAGGAGGTACTCCGGTTGTTGCAGGAGCCTCTCTAAAGGCACTGTTTAGACCTATGTTTATATGTCAAGGATACCTAATCAAAACAGAATCCTACTAAAATATGAATTTCCAAATAAGAGAAATTCTTATCAAACCAGAATATGATATATCCTAAGATACTAATTAATATCCTATTACTAAACTATTCTGATTTTCATCATAAACATCCAGGTACACAGAAATGTAACCAAATAATGTGTGTGTGTGTGTGTGTGTTGAGAGAGAACAGACCATAGTATGCGTCTTCCCTGAGCAGGATTGCCCGTATGCAAATACAGAAACATTATATCCATCAAAAGCGGACTGTACAAAAGGCTGAATATCAGTAAAAAGGTCAGCTGCAATGGAACATGCCCATAAGTTAGTAGAGTTCCATGATCGGCTGAGACAGAAGAGTAAACCCAAAATGCAAATTTTCACCTTGTCCAACATGAGGTCCATAAACCCTATCAAATTCGAAATCCTTCTTTGGATTACAAAGGCTATCATCCCCAGTATTTATACGGAGTATAACATCGTCGGGAAACTCCACCACGGAAGGGCCTTCGTCTTCAAAAAGTGGCCTGGCACGGCAAAACACCTTCACATTTCCTATAATTTATTATTTATTCACATAAGAGGTCAGGTAACTTTAGGCGAAAATATGACATCGTATACATCTCAAATAGAGAAGATGGTCTAAGGGAAGACAGAAATTAAGACAGCTAGCAGAATGTTAGGTACCTTTGGCAGTTAGTAGGTCATTAAATAACTTCCTCTTCTCAGATAGCAAAGGAGAAATTCTAGCTTCTGTCTCAAGAGCAGCCTGATCTGGAACAATTTCAGTACACAATACAGTCAACAATAAAGATTGCCAAGGTGTCAAAGTCAATTCAAGTAAAGCGATTGTGATGGTCTGCGGTGTGCATATTTAGCAAGCATGTTTGGGTCTTTTTATTTAGTAATTCAACAGGAGATGTCCAAGGGTCTGTAATTTCTCATTTGCTTGCAAAACCTTTTACCTAAGCCCTTTTCTATCATTAATAGCTGCAAATACCATCTACAAAGTCCTAATGTTTGAATTTTGTCACAGTTTTAAAACTAGAAAAAAAAAAAAAAAAAGATTCCCAATATGCCACAAAAGTGAAATATCTTAAGAGAACAGACACACTATGACCAAAAAGCAAACTTTCAAATGCCACAAAATAAAGGGTTTCAGAGGGATGGTATAATCAGTAAGGTAGAGTAATTCCATTGAGAAATTTAAAAACTTTGATGTGTTGATATGCAGCAAATGAAAGACATTTCACCTGAATTAATCAGACAAACGACTTATATAAGAGTTAACTAAACAATGTGACCAGTTCAAAATTTTAATAACCATTTATATTATTACCTAGTAGTATATTTACCTAATTTACGAGACTTATCAGCAAGTACACCCAAGTAACGTGTCACTCGATCTAGTTTTGCACTGGAATATTCTTGAAGGTCCATAGCTTCTTGCCTCAACTGTAAAAAATCTTCTCTGATAATCTGTACATAAGTTTTAAGATGTTCAGTGCAGAGGAAATAACTCTTTTGAAATGGCAATGCTCATTTAAGCTTAAGTACATGATAACCACATTGTTGAGCAAGTATCAAGAATTACATCAATGATTCAATAAACTTTGCAAGAGTTGTTCCAGCTAAAACTTCCCTTGTATAATTGTGCTTATCTTACTATATTCTTCTTCTTATTATTAATTAAATAACATCTGCCCTGCATTTTCACCATGAGTCGAAATCCAGCTCTCAACTAAACTCCTATACAGAGAATTCCATAATTCATCTAAGTAGAAAATCGTTGCAGTAAACAGTAAGTTGTTAGTCTATTTCGGTAACTAGAAATGAAATCAATGCATATATTCCCAAATCCTAAGAAGCAATATAAACAACATCGAATTTCCATATCATCAAATAAAAAGCTCTGGGCAATAGACTGAACAAACTGAATTAGCACCGAAGCAACTACTAAAAATTCAAAAAAGGATTATGTGATCAGGAACCTTGAGTTGATCTTTCATTTGCAAGAGCTTGGAGTTGGTGACATGCTTGGATAGGTCAGCAGGCGAGGCAATTGACAAGGAGTGGCGACGGACAGGCGGAGCAACCGATGCTCTGTGGTAATCATCGGCAGCGTGGTCAACCAGCGATTTCCTCGGCTGGAAACCGGCGACCTCCCAATTCCAGCGGTTATTCCAACTCTGGTCCGCCATTACCGAAATATGAAATTCAATCTGATTTAGTAAAGCTTAGCAATCCAATTTTGTGTACAGAGACTCACACCGGAAGCTTAAGCTGTGTCTCTCTCTCCCTTTCCAACTCAATTCTCCTTCTCAGCTCAGCTAAGGGCATTCATTTTTGGCATTGAATTGAATTGAATTAATCATCAATTTCTCTTTTTCAATTTTTAAAAACGTCATTCACTTCAAAACCAACTTACTGCAAACAAAAACGGCGTCGTTGCTCCTCATTTTTGTAAGAAATTACATTTACGTTTCGATCCGGTCTTTTGAGTGCCCAGTACCAGATGTAGACAAATTGTTGTGGTAGCTATGACACTTTTTGCACCACGAAAATAATTGAAACGGCTATGAAATTCGAAAATCACCAAAATACAAATTGCCGAAGCTATAAAGGCTATACATGTTCTCAGTAATCACCTAGCAGGACTTTCTCACCAATTACTGTTGTAATTAAATAGGTAACAAATTTGAGCTCCTTCTTCATAATTTCTTTCTACAACACTGAGGAACAGAAGTTCCATTGAAATGGCTGAAATTGATCATGGGAAAATTAAACTAAATTTATGTACTGAAATTGAAGTATGATATTATCATGTTTAACGACAAATCAAACTGGCAAACAAAAAGAATCCAATCAAGGTTACATGATATTACACCTCCAAATGAATTTGCATAGTTTTTCTGCCATTACTTGATGGTTTTTCAAATATGTGGGATAATCATGGCCAATTATTTAATATACAAATTAATATAATAAAACGTAGCCAAGTAATTAATATAAGAATTTTAAAAAATTATTAGGTAAATTCAAATTCCATAAGAGTAAGTATACTAAGATTTTCCTATAAATACAGAATCAGGTTCAATAATTATAAACCAACCAAACTGATCGGACGTGTAATTTTTAAGCTGACCAGAAATCAGACCGGTTGCCTATATTTATGTATAAAACACTTTGAAACTCTAGAAACAAAAAAAAAAAAACACATAGTGGAAAGTGTTTTGTGCGTTTTTCTCTGATTTCTCTTCAATTTCCGCCGAATCTCGCCGTCTCCACCTCAATTTCACCGAATTTCAACATTCAAGCAACCATGGAGACGAATCAGGTAACAAATCAACAACAAAAATCGTTTTCTATTGAATGTGATCTGGGTTTTACTGTGTTTGTGAGAGTTTCTATAAATTTCTCAATGATTTCTACCAATCTGTTGTTTAAATATTCAGATTCAACTATTTCAATGTTCGAATCAACAAAACAACAACGATGAAGAAGGAATCGGCTCTGATGTAGAAATCATACCAGAAATCAAACTTGTGAATCAATCCGTAAGTTCTTGAACTTTTATGTAGATTATTTTTTCATATTCCAGGTTCTTATTGTTTTAATATGTTCTGCTACTGATTTAAATACAATTTAATATGATTTTTAGGAAGATCAATTATGTTTTTAAATTGTTGTTTTAGCTACTATCATTGTTTTGCTAGTTCATTTTATAATACGCGAGAATTGCCATTGTTTAGGATAGTTTTAAGTCGATTTGTTATCGATTTAACCATTTATATTACAGATTTAGCTTTTATCGTGGATTATGTTGATTCATGTTCGTAATAATAGTTTTTAGATCATATATTACACATTTAACCACCTACATTACGATTTTAGGTTACCAACAATGTTTACATTGTCAATAATTTGAAGAAAAAAAAATTTTGTACTCTTGTTAATGTTTTAATAGAAAATACTCTAGTTTTAAATTAATTTGTTGCTAATTTAATACTATATATTACTGACTTTAGCTTATAACATAATTGTACTTTTAAAATGTGTAATTCTAGTTTTAAGATGTAAGGTTACTATTTTAGGACTAATGTTATGGTTTGAACTTTGAGCGCTTACCATTGTAGTTTCAAATGTTACTTCTGAGATGTGTAATTGTAGCTTTAAGATATAATGTTATTGTTTTAGGCATATATATTAGGGATAATTACATATACCCCATGTTAGATGTCCATGTTGTAGATGGATCCACTTAGATCAACAATTACATCCAGGTCCATTTGCGTTGACCAAGTTATTTCACTATTCCCTTTACTTGCAAACCAAACACAGCCTTAGCCAATTCTTTTCACTTTTACTTGGATTGGGAAAATTACAGTACCACAATTCTCAATTCTTCGTGATTTCGTCTTCTTCTTCCGTCTGGGGGACTGTGTTGTTAACAGGCGCAATTCCGTCTTCTTCTTCTTCTTTGGACTATTTTTTGTGTTTAATTATTCTTCCATGTCCTTCCTGTTCATTCTCTTACCAAAATTGAATTGGGTTTTCTGTTTAATTGTTCTTCCCTGTTCTTCCACTTGATGTTCATAATTTCTGTACCAACACAAACTGGGTTAGACCCAATCGGATTCAATCGACCTAGAGATTCTCGAATCGATCGCCATGGATGACTGTGGAGTTCGTGAAGCTCTGGTCGCCATTGATGGCGACTATACTAAGCTTCACGGATTCTCCTTTGCCCATCCGAATCGATTCATCGTTGTTCAAAAGCATTTAGATATGCGAATAATGAACGGAATCAGATCGAATTGTCGGAGACTCAAATCGCGATTAGAGTCGCGACGAGTAGCCGGAGTTTTGAATGGAGATCGAAATCGGAAAAAGGAGACGAACAGCAAGAATCGCGATTGGAATTGAATCGCGTTTGGCTTTTTGATTCGTCGTCTTGGATGATGAATCGAACAAGCTTGATGTTTGATAACGTTTAGAACAAGGTTTCGAACTCGTTCATTGCCTCATGAATCAACATCGAATGATTTCGAAGATTTGATATGTTATAGGGACCTAATGTGGGATTTTCAGAAACTCAAAGGACTGTCTTTTGAGAATTTGATTCTCTCCAGAGACTTGTGTGGTGAATTGACAAGTTATCGTAATTATAGTTTTGCCACAGAACTTTTAAATTCGTTTTAAAACCCCCAGAAGTTTGAACTTCTGTTATTAAATCTGAAATAAGAAGCCAATAAGGACTTTTTTTGTGTTTTAATAGCACCAATTCTCCCTTCCAACGGCTATTTTTTTTGAAAATAACTGTAACTAAATTAATTACGGGTAAGTACCGGATAAACCAAATCAATTACATCCAGGTCCTCAAGTGATCCTTACGTGGCAGTCGTCAACTTAAGGCTGTTTGGCCAAATGCAAATTTTGAAATTCAAACAGGGACAAAAATGACTTTTCCGGGTTTAAGGTCGCCGAAAGTCAAATTCATGGACCTGGATGTAATTTATTTTTATCTACTAGGATTTGCATGTCATTGTTGATCTGGGTGGTAGCCATCTGTAATAAACGAATCTAACATGGGTGGTAGATGTAATTCACCCTATATATTATGGTTTAAAAGGTTTGTGTTATAAGTGAGACTATAAAATCTTTTGTTATGATTGTGAATGTAACGGCCACTAATGGACCGAGATCCAACCCGTTGGGGCGGCAAGGTTACGCATGACTGTCCCACCACTCAGTATGATATTGTCGCTTTGGGCCGTAACTCGAACGGATTTATTTTTGGGTTTCCCCAAAAGGCCTCATACCATAGTAGAGTGGTGGTCTGCATATATACCCATCATCTCTTTCACTCACTAGCAATATATGGGATGTTGGGTATTACAATCTACCCCCTTACACTCTCGACGTCATCGTCGAACTTTCTTGGGGGTTGTCCTGGGACCAACCATTTATGCAGGACTCTAGAGGTGGCCCCTACGGGTTCAAGAGGTGGCTCCCACCGCCCATACAGTCCATCACATTCTCCCGCATGACACTTAGTTCCCGCAATTCCGGACGGTCCCGCTCTGATATCATTTGTAACGACCCGGCCACTAATTAACCGAGACCCGACCCGTTGTGTAAGGCCCTGGTATGGTCCGGACGTCAAGGATCATGCCGAACTTCCAATTGCATAAATATATCAGAGTAATAATTATTACAATCCCCAAATGTAATTCATAATATGATAATTATAACACACAGCTATGAAATCAGCAGCGGAGACAAGTCTTAGTACGTCTGTCTGTCTACGTACCTCGACCTTTCCTCGTGCTCAAAACCTGAGAAATCAAAGTTAAACGGGAAGAGCGTAAGTCGACAGACTCAGTGAGGATAATCAAGCAAGTATGAGATAATGCATGAATGCAACAGTATAGCAAACCAACACAACACGCTGATCAGGCAGTTGTAAACAGTGGGGGAAACCGGTATCAGTCAGTTAGGATATAGCACATGAAAGGTGCCAAATTTACAGTACTAAATAATAAATGTCTTGGGCTAGACCGAACGGATCAGGTTGCGGTCAACATCAGTAGCAGCGTGACTGCGCGGAGAGTTGCTTTTATGACAGGCACGACCCATCACAACTCATAAAACTAGACCGTTTGAATAGTCTGTATAGTCAGGGGTGCCCGAACAGGAAGGCTGCAGATCGCTTTACAACAGTATGTCGACAACGTCTACCAGGACAGTTTCCCAAATTTTTCCAAAAACAATGTGTGGTTGCTTTTCAAAATCAATTTTCGTGCAATGCAGTTCATGTGGATCAACAGGACAGAATCAGGATGAAATATCACTCGATAACTGGGATAATAATATCAGGTCAATACAAGTCAGGTTGCTCTAAAATACAAGTTAATCGACAGCTATACAATCAGTAATCGTAATTAGTAATCGGGTTGGGTCAGTTGGTCGTCGTCGCGAAGCCGAAGTCGGTGTTAGATAGACAGGTACATAAACAGGAACATGTACTGGAATTTAAAGAAATGAATGGTAATAACTTTCTCAGGGCCGGATGCCGAAAGCCTAAAATCGCTCACCTTGAGTGGACCGGTATGCTATGCAACTTCGAAATCCTGATGCACGGATAATGCTTCTTAGCTTTTGCGTAATAATAACCATAAGATTCCCGAAAAATTTGCCCCCAACCATAATCGTAAATAAGCAGCAACAATTAAAAGACGAAAACACTTACGTATATAATTTCATAAATTACCCAACCATATAAGAATCCAAACAATCAGAACAACCAAATCAATTGGAGCAATTAAGCACAATTGTAAGCAAGTCGAATAGGCATACTCGATTTAGCTAGTAAGTTCCTTTTAAAACGCCACCATAATACTATTATTTAAGTAGAGGAAATTGGACAATTAATCTGAAAGTGAGTTTTAGCAATTAGAGTGGCAGACTGGCAAGTACCTTTGGTTAACGAAAGAAACAATAATTAAATCAAAGAACTACACAGAACCATTTAGTGAAATAGGATGTCAACTTGTCAAAATACAGTGAGTTTCTCCATCATGATTGGACTTATATCAGTTATTAAGTAGTAACAGAGTTTCCAAGCTTCAAGTCTGATATGTAATAAGGGAAGTCAGGACCAGAAAGAAAGTTTCAATGAATCTGAACAAATAGGTACAAGTACACTACAAAACCAATCATCTCTAGTTGACAAACCATTACGGAAACACAACAATACAGAACCGACCAAACCTCCCTATTTACGACATAAACAGGAAAACAACAAGGACGCGAGCTAACCGTGCTATACACAAATTAAACTACATGATAAGGAAACTAGTGACAACTGATACTTCCCGGTTAAAGCTAGACCTGTGAATACTCAGCTTAATCTAGTCGTGTGACTGTTGAAAACCAAAAGCTGTTACAAGATTCCACTGTCAACTGTACATAGCCACCAAATGCAATAGGCAGACTCAATTCCATACTGTAACAAGATTGACTTCACAGACCGAAAAACAAAACAGGGCATAATCGACATATCAAAAACACGCACAAACCACTATACACAAATACGCAGACACCAATCGACATAGCTACGACTCACGAGCCAGATACATCTTAGTTCAACGCAAGCAGGATAACTCAACTAGAGCAACAATTTGAAAAATAACACAACTTAATAATTCATTTTTCCCATCCCAAATTCGATTGAAATCGAAAGAGAAGGTGTGACGACCCGGTTAATCAAAAACGGTTGAGGTCCGATCTTATACGCGTTATTTAAAAATATTATTTTATTTTGAGGCGGATTGAATTCGAATATTAGCAACCGGCTCGCATCCGCCAGTCGATTACGAGTGGCGTTAAATTATTTCTTGATATTATATTAATAAAATAATAATATAAATAATAAAATAAAAAGATATTTTTAAAATTTATACGGCTTTAGTTCATCGTAAACAATGTCCGGAATCGATTTCCTGATTGTCCGGATTTTATTTGCGAGTCGTTTGGAAGCCAGAAGGAACCAACTATATATAATCGCAAAAAGACCAAAATACCCTGAACTTACTTTTCTCCTTCCTTGCCACCAAGTTGTTTTGGTCTTTTCCCATTGTCTTTCTTCCCCAAATCAACCTTCTTCCCGTTCAATCTTCCACAAGCCGCCATTCCCCTTTCTTCTCTTCCAATACGTTTCCTCTGCCCGTCCCAAAACACGATCGGCCACCATCACATCGCCACCGACCACGCCAAAAGCTTAACAAAGAAGAAGCCGCCGCCAACGGAGGAGGAGACGCGTGTGGCAGACAGAAGACACGCGGCGGAACAGAGAGGGACGGAGGAAGATGACTCACGGACACGCGTCGTGCCACCGGCCGCCGCAGCTGCCGACCCCTACGACTATAAATAGTCGGTTTCTTCTCCCCACTCCTCATACCTCTTCACTGCTCCTCCTTCTCTCCCATCTTCTGTTCATTCCCCACCTCCTCCGCCCACCGCTTCGACTGACACTGCACAGCCACTCGACCGCCACCACCGCGCCTCATCACTGCGCCACCACCACCGGAGGTCACTGCACCTCACTTTCTCCACCATCCCCCACAATCGATCGCGATCCTGTGAATACATCACTTGCTCGGCTCCGTTACTCCATCTTCTTCGACCTTATCAATTCGATTCGATTCACCCACCGGTAAGTGCTCTTCTTTCTGTTCGTTTGGGATGGGTAATTGTTTTATTTTGTCTTACTTGCAGTTTGTTAGTACTGTAGCATATCAAAGTGATTTCCAATTCAATTGGTTGCCGAGTGTTGTTATCTGAGGTGTGTGTGGCTCGTGTTTGGGTCTGTAATCATGGGTGGGTTCTAAATCGGCCCTGTTTGTATCGTGATTGTGTGTTGGTTACGATGTTCATTGCAATTTGGCTTGCTCTGCCCTTCTCTGTCCGACTGAGGGTCTGTTGTTGTTAATTTCAATTATTTCTACTGCTAATGTCCATTCGAATTGATCTGTATAAGTTGTTCAGTGGTTGGGTTGATGCCTGTGTTTTGAATTCTACTGTGCTTTATTCAGTTGCGACTCCAGTTCCCTTTTTGTTCTTGTTCGAGTAAGACTATAGACATATTGGTTGCTATGCGAGTCGAAGTTTTATGAGGCTTTTGTCAAGGCGTAGGACGAGTTCTGTCCTTAAGTTTTATTGAACTCCAGATAGTATACAAACTTAAAAGCAGCTAGTGATTGTATATATCTTGTTAATGGCTGAAAACGTCTATTGATGTATAGGATTAAGAATTATGTTGTACTAGTAGCATCACAAAATGATGTTATCTCCTGTTAGTAGTCTGGTTGTATATGTACGTACCTGTTAAACCCACTGAGTGAAGTCATGTGCTTGAACTTGGCCTTGTCTTATAATTGGGGTTACCTACTAAGTTTAAACAGAAGTTGTGACATATGAAGTATGTTAGATGTTTACGTAAAATGGGGGAGGGATTTCGCATTTACTAGTCTTTAAATGTTGTTTTCATTTAGAATTTCAAAATTTAGCAATTCCCTTCTTTAATATATGTTGTTAGTAATAGTAAACGATACTTAAACACATTTGTCTGTTTGATTGAAGAGCTTTACTGTTTGGGATTCCAATCAAAAACTAAATTTTATGAACCTAGAACAGTGGATGCCACACCACTATCCCCAAACAAATGGTATACTTGAAAGGGTTCTGGTTGCGGGTTACAAGGGAGTTTATGACGCAGTACTGTTAATTGGTAGTTTGGTTGGGTAAACTTAATTCATGTTAGGCGATTCAGTTTGTCGGCATTGATGTGTATTAATTGGATTGCGGAGATAGCTGTGAAGAAGCGGGTTAGAAGAGCTTTAGCTGATGACGGAGGAAGATGCTGAGTAGTAATCAAAATGCTAGGAAATAGTACCATGTTTAGGAAATACGAAGAAACTTGTATAAATATTTAAATACGATAAGGATGATTATTTGAAGTAGTTTAATACGAGTAATATACTGTATAAATGCTCTACATTGTTGTAATCTGAATCCGATTTCTGTATTAGTTGTAAGAGACTCTTAGTTTAGAAAATTATGTAGGATTGCAGTCTTTCCAAGGTTTTATACGAAGAAATGTATCTGGAAATAATGGAGTTAACTAGAAATTAATGAATTATTTTCCTGACTGCTCCTGCTTGTTCTGATTGCTATTGGGGGGGGGGGGGGGGATGTTACGGGAAATTATAATTGTTCTTGCGTAATACGTTAAGTAGTATTGTTCATGTATCAGGACTTCGAAGCTGCGTATCGTACCAGCCCAACCAAGGTGAGGACCTCACTTATCTTTATTCAAGTGAGCATTTATACGGCATCAGGCCCTGGGGAATATAAAGTGCCTCCATATTGCTATTGTTAAGCCTTTCTGTTCAGTTACACCTAGTCGTAACCTTGGACCTAACTTTAGGACTTGTAGAATGTCTGACCGTACCGATATTCCGCTGACACTCTGATGGACTCTGACCTTGATATAATTTTGATTTAATAAATGAGTGTAGTGTACCCGTGTCTATTTAAGTGTTACTGTCTGTCTTTCTGCACCTGAGGCCGTTTATTACTGTCTGTCTTCCTGCTTCTGAGTCCGTTTAGTGTTATTGTCTGTCTTGCTGCACCCGTGTTTGTTAGTGTTCCGGTCGGTCTTCCTGTACATGTGTCTGTTCAGTGTTACTGTCTGTGTTTCAGTGCTTGTGTCTGTCCTTTGTATTTGTCCTCAGGAAATTATGTGACTTTATTGACCGTCAATCGGCATCTGCTGTTTGACCGTGACTTGTTACCCTCCACTTGGCATCCTTGTCTATTGTTGCATCCCGCCATCCGGCATCCGTGTTTTGACTCTGTTAACCGCCATCCGGCACGTGTATTTGACTTTGACGACCCGCCACCCGGCACTTGTGTTTACCTTTGTTGACCGCCATCCGGCACTTATGTTCGACCTTGTTACCCGCCAACCGGCATTCTGGTTGATGCGTTGGCCGCCACTGGGCACTTTGTTTATCTTTGGTACCTGTTGTTCATCTCTCTTGATTGTACTGTCCGCCATTCGGCGATATTAATTGTCAGTGTTCTCGGCCACTTGGCACCAGTGATTGTCTCGTGTTCTGCCCTCCTGTAATCGTGTTTAGTCTTGTGATCGCCAGTTCGGCGCTTGCTGGAATCTCTGAATATGTGAATAAGTGACTTGTACGTGTACTGTTTTACCTGTTTGATCCGATCCTGGTAACCTGACTGATAAGCCCTCTACGGCACCCCGTGATAGTGATATGCCTCCGTGGCATCCTGTGTGGCTATCCAGGTCCGTGTTAAGTGTTTCTAGTGTGGGCCCAGGGACAGCTGGTATAGTTGGGACCAGACGGAACGGACCAACGGTCTGGCTATATCTCCTGTACCCACAGATCCCCGGACGCCCCAACGGTATGGCCGGCGCAGGTGATCAGTATCGTTCCGTGTACCGGGCCGACATGGACTTAAGCATGTCGTCTGACTGAGTGCGAGGTCGCTCCTCGACGGAGTAATAAGGTAGTCAAGTTGCCCTTCGTGGCCATCCTGTGGCGTTTAATGGTTGGTATCTATTTCGTGAAATTATTGAAAATCCAGGATCAGAAATCTGTTTTGCGTGATAAGTGTTTCGTGTTTTCTTGTCAGAAGTGAACTATGTTTTGAATTAGTGTCCGTGTATGTTATTTCGTGTGTCTGAAAATTATTACTCACTAAGTCTTGTGACTTACCCTCTCTGTCATGTTTTGTTCTTTCCATTCTCCAGGTAATGATTGCGAGAACATGGTAGACGATCGGGTAGAATGACCAGGCGTGTAGTAACCAGACCAGACCTTTTTCCGTTGCCGTGTTTTGTTTGTTTAGAAATTATTGTATCGACAACTGCCCTACCTTTGTACAATTACCAATATTACGTTAATAAATAAATAAGTTTGTATTATGTTATTTCTGGTTATGGTTTCCCCTTATCCGGCACTGATCGATCAACCGCGCTTCGGGCGGTTGGGACCCCACTGAGGTGGCACCCGATCCGGTACCACCCGGACGGGGCGGTACAGAAGGCACTAACCGGAGCAATTGGTTGCGAGTAACGACACTAATCCGGTGAAATGAAGGTGCGGTGAGAGATGGTGGCGGTGTGGTGTGGCAGTCGAGGCTGTGCGGCGGTGATGGGTGGCGGAAAGAGGCGGAAGAGAGAAATTGGAGCAGTGGTGATAGAACGGGCGAGGGAAAGAGAGCGTGATAATTTTTCCGGTTGGTGTTGGCGTGTGAGGACAATGGAGGGCAGTCCGGTATTTATAGGGAGGAGGCGCCGACCCCCTTGGGCGGAATCCTTATGCGTGTCCCTCCATGCATCCACTGCGCCTCCGTCTACGCGCCACCCGTCCGACACGCGTTCTTCTCTGGGTTATGCATCAGTGCGGTGGGGCATTTTGGTCCTTTCGGCCGGCGGCCGGCGGCTCCTTCACGGAGAAGAAATATGGCGGGTGGTCGGTTTCTCGTAGCTTGGGTGGAATTGACGGAAATGGGAATGGAAAATGGGAAGGGACTTGGGGAAGAAGGAGATAATTTTAAGGGCATATGGGTCATTTCGCAAGTATATAAACCTGGCTTCTTCTGGACTCCAAATGGCTCGTAAATAAATTCCGAAAAATGAAAATTTGATATCCGAGACGATCCTGGATACGAACTGGACTAGGATCAAAAATAAAAAAATAATTTTTTATTATTTTATTTTTATCATTATTTTATTAATTTAATATCAAGTAATTACTTAACTCTTATTCGTAATTAACTGGCGGGTATAACCGGCCGTTAATTTCCGAATTCAACTCGTTGGTAATGGTCAAATATATTCGTGCACGTCGAGTCCGTAGTCAAGGATCAGTTAAAATAATAATATTATTACTAAATTAATTGCGGATACACGTAATAAAATTCACGGCTCTTACCCGTTGGGCCGGCAGGGTTACACATGACTGTCCCACCACTCGGTATGATATTGTCCGCTTTGGGCCGGATCCCGCACGAATTGTTTTTTGGGTTTCCCCAAAAGGCCTCATACCATAGTAGAGTGGTGGTCTACATATAAGCCCATCATCCCTTTCACTCATTAGCGATATATGGAATGTTGGGTATTACAATCTACCCCCTTACAATCTCCACGTCCTCGTTGAGCTTTCTTGAGGGTTATCCCAGGACCAACCATACGTGCAGGACTCTAGAGGTGGCCCCTACGAATTCAAGAGGTGGCTCCCACCGCCCATGGTCTTCCCGAACTCTTCTTTGAACATCTTGTTCATAATTCTTTGATATGTAGCTCCGACATTTTTGAGTCCAAATGGAATTACCTTGAAGCAATATACTCCTCTTGCGGCGAAGAAAGCTGTCTTCGGGACATCCTCATGTGTCATCCGAATCTGGTAGAAGCCTTGATAAGAATCCATGAAACTTAGCAAAGCACATCCGGCTATAGAGTCTACCAACTGATCGATTCAAGGTAATGGGTACGGGTCCTTCGACAAAATTTGTTGAGCCGAGTAAAATCATTACACATCCGCCATTTTCCCGGGGACTTCTCGACCAGGACAATATTGCATACCCAATCCGAGTATCATACCTCCTCGATGTGTCCGGCTTTCAGTACCCTATCTACTTCCGCAGCAAAGATAGCATCTTCAATCGGACCAAAATCCTTTATCTTCTGTCGGATATGTTTGACCGTAGGATCCATGTTCAGACGGTGAACAACTACCCTCGGGTCTATCCCTTTGAGGTCATCTCTGCTCCAAGCAAAGATATCTAAATTTTTCCTTAGACAGGCTATCAGTTTTAGCTCCACCTCTAAGTTCATTTCTGTACCAATCCTAGTCTTTTTGTCTGGATTTCCCTCAATGACCTGTACTTCTTTGAGGGTCTCGTGGGACTCTATCCGGACGGACTTAGGAAACTTGTGATCTAATGCTCCTACCCCAATTTCAGTCTTCGAAGGTTGTGTTGGGTTTGGAACTTTGGAGATCGCCAGTACCGGATTGGCAGCTATATTTGTGGATAATATGTAGCATTTCCAAACCTCTCGTCTATTTTCTAGTTCCTCTCCGACCCCATAAGGAGTGGGGAATTTGACTCGGTTGTGTAATGGGGATGAAATGGCTCGGAACTGATTTGGCCAGGTCGTCTGAAGATAAGATTATAGTTAAATGCCTTGTCCACCACGAGGAACAATACAGTCTGGGTCACTCTTCTCGGAGAGTTACCCATGGATACTTGTAACTTGATGGTCCCGATGGGCGTGACAATTGCTTCTCCGAACCCGAATAGAGAAGTGTGTACTTTACCATACTCGATATCTCCCAAATTCATTTGGTCAATGGTCATCTTGGAGATGATATCCGAAGAGCTTCATGTATCCACTAATACCTTATTGACCTTGTAAGTGGCAATGACTAGTGAAATTACCAACGGGACGTTGGGAGGTCGGGTATCCCCGCCTCTGGGTGTCGGGGGTGGTATTTCACTGTCGTCAAAAGAGATGATGTTTGACCCCCTCGGGGGCACTGGAATCCGTACTAGATCACCATTCAGGATATCTTGAGATGTCTTTTCCCTAGCATTCCGGCTGTCCCCTCCACTCGGTCCTCTGGCTATAGCATTGATAACGCTGCTATAGGTAGATTCTCATAATCCCTTTCATCCAATACTCATCATACCTTCTTGCTTTGGGAGGTGGAGTGTTTTTAGGAGGAGGCGGGAGTGTCATGGATTTGTGTCTCGGACTTCTTTCATCCCTTCCGGATGGGCCATGTTCTCTCTTGAAGTACGGATCCTTCAATTGCACATTCCGGATCAATGTTTCAATCTCCGCTTTGAGTTGGATGCATTTCTTAGTTGGATGTCCAGTTTGCTTATGAAAAGCACAATAAGCCTTTGCTTCCTTTCCCTTTCTATTGTTGATGAAGAGTCTAGGCCATTGGATATCCAGGTTCTTCTCTACCATTATTGACAAAATCTCTTCTATCAGACGGTTAAAACGAGTGTATTCAGCATATCCCCTAGGAGGAGTACGCTCCCTTCGGGGTTCATGCTTACCTCGGTTATCCTTCCTTGAGTCGGGTTTCCAAGTATTAGGTGCCTCTTGCCTGACTAGTTCCTTAGCTCTTTTCTGTCCGGCTCTAACAGGGACGTTCCTTCAGAACTCCACTCCATACAAGACATGATCACAAATGTCTTCAAGCTACTTCTCATTCATAATCTCTTCCTTGGATAGTTTCTTCCGGAGGTCATGGTTACTGGTGTTAGCATACAGGTGACGACCCCGTTCCTTAATGTTATGCGCCTCTACTTGTCGAACCTCTGAATTAAACCTATCCAAGAAGGTCCGAAGATCTTCATTCTCGGATTGAATGATACCAGCCAAGTGTTCCACCGATCTTTTCCTTCTCTTAGATTTTTGGAATCTTTTAAAAAAGAGTGCAGATACATCATCAAAAGACTTGATGGATCCGGATGTAAAGCTTGTCCACCAGTCCATTGCTTCTTCGAAGAGGGTGGTAGAGAAGTTGAGTGCCTTGAGGTTATCATTTAACCTGTTAGTATCCATCTTGGACTCGTAACGAGTAAGATGAGATGCCAGACAACTATCCCCATAATATCGTTCCAAATTCGGGATGGTACACTCCGGAGGTTTTTGCTCTCTTCGAATTGTTGTGCTCAACGGGTTCGGGACTCTGGTGGTCATCTTCTCTTGCGCATTCACCATTTTGCTGAGTTTGACCATTTCAGTTTCCAGGGCCTTTTGTTGGATAAAGATTTGTTCAGGTGTCAACCTTTCTCCTGTCCTCGGATCCAAGATGGTTCCGGGCACCTGCTCCGCCCTTATCTTAACAACACTTTCTTCATGATCATCAATTCTCCTCGGATTTGAGGTTATCTGGTTTTCCCTGACAGGTTCGGCTATAGCCCTTGCGGGGCTCCTTTATTGCTGGTCTCGGGAGTTGGTTCTCTGATTGATCACATGATGGAGCTCATTATCTCGAGTGACTTCCCCAATTCTTTCCCTTACTGGTCTCCTTTCGAGCCTCGATTGTGCAGGCTCTGCTTGCTCAGGGGCTGGTTGAGGAGGTGTTGGCTGGACATTGTTTGAACCTAGGCATCCTTGGATGACATTCAGTAGTAATCTGAATTGGTTGTTGTTCATCCCGAATTCGTAAGGAGAAATGACAGTTCCATTCGGCAGAGTGAAGTTCCTCCCCACTAGTGGTCCGTGCGCTCCTGATGGAGGAGGTTGTTGGGTAGGAGGAGCCTGGTCACTTGTGGTGATGTCCGGAGGAGCCTCCTGCAGGAAGTAGTTGACGTATGCCCATCGCTGGGTCGACTCCTTCCTGCTCGGATGGTGCTCCGAGCCGCTGTGGTTTTCCGAGTAGGAGGTCTACCTCGGGGACGTCTTATCGGTGTACGAGTCGGAGGTAAAGCTATTCGAGCTGATCTTCTTGGTCTTGTCATTCTTCAGGAAGGGAACAATCCGAGTTTCTTGGCTTTTCATTTCGATTCCCACAGATGGCGCCAATTATGTTGAGGTAAAAGCCCCAACCCTCGGGTATAACCAAAAACCATCTAAGTCCACCAGATTAAGGTCCTCAAGCAAAGGTAGTATTCAACTTCAAGCTCAAACACCTAAGATCTAACCCTGCACAAGTAACTAGTGTGTGTGTGGGTGGGGGGGGGGGGTTAGGACCTTTAGACTTGGCTTGCCTAGGATGAAGCCGGATGTGAGAATTTACTCGAGAGTGATTATGAATCGACTCAGTAAAAAAGAAGGTCTAAAGTTTATAGTAAAGTGAGAAGATCCAGTGAGCTTGTTGATTTACCTTGGGAAGTGTGCTCTATTTATAGAGATTAATTTCCATTTAGGGGTAGACCTCTTGAATTGTGCCAAGTGTAGGGCTAAGATTAAGCCAACAAGGCTTAATTAAGCTCATGAACCATACTATTGTCATAACCCATCTACCATTTGGATCTCAAGTCTAGATTAGTCATTTTGTAGGATCTTTGAGGGCAACTTTGTCCTCTCGTCTGCGGAGACATCCGAGGGAATGTTCCGGATCTAAACGTCCGGAACTGATTGTGCCCTCCTCTACTGACATGCTATGATTTGTCACACTTGGTTCTCTTTAGGTTCGGATGTAGACTCATATGTGTTTGTGGTCCGGACCTGCCTCCTTTCGGATGTAGTATTTTGGTCCGGATATCCCTATCACGGTATTATTGTAAGTTTTGGCATGTCTTGACCTCGGATGGGCTTTAGCTCGGATCCTCGAAGCCTTGTCCTTGTAATACTGTGATATCTTAGGATCCATTCGTGAGATATCCCAATAACGGTTTAAACATATTCCCGTATCAACAAGATCTTCACTTGAAGTCATATGTCACATAAACAATTTTTACTCAGCAAAAAACAAGACAAAGGACAAAAATAACAATATAATTAAGCTTCTAACAACTACTAGTTTTTAAAAATATAACAGCTATATTTCAATTTCATATGAAAGCCTAATGTTATACATCAATTACATATGGGTCTTCATGTGCCTTGCACGTGACACCCAATTCCTTATGTATATTTGGCTCATTCAAAAATCTGATAATGGATCAGGGGTAAAAAAGAACTTTTAGCGCTTTAATCCGCCAAAAGTCAAATTCGTAGTTTTGGATGTAATTAGATTGTATCTAACAGGGACTTCGTTACTATTGTTCAACTAACAAGAATTCATGTGTAATTAATTAATCTAAAAAGAGGTTCATATATATTTCGTCTTATAAAATATTATAAAATAAGTGAATATTTTTGAGAATGTCCGACGAGTTTATACCGTTTTCATGGGTAAAGGAACTCTACTATTCATTATTCGATCCAAATGCGTAAATACTGATAAACGGTTCGAATACACGGATACGGATCATATGAGCAGCCGTGAGAGAATCGTTGCAATTTCTTTTTCCTTGCCCTCTCTCACTCACACTGAATATCCAATCAATCTGACACACAAACAAAACAAAATCGAATCCATTCTTCAATTCAACCCTCTTTGATTCCGATCAGGTAGTGTTCTGTTCACTTTCATCTTTCAAAACTAAAAGGGATTTTGGTTGAAAATGGCGAGATCGACAACAAAGGATGCTCAGGCGCTTTTCCGTTCTCTCCGATCCGCTTACACCGCCACCCCTACCAATCTCAAGGTATGTATACTCACTCTCGATCCAAATGCCTGTGCAGATTTGATGTGATGCATAATTGCTCTTTTATGACTTTGTTTATTGATTTGATTTACTCCCAGATCATTGATCTCTACATTGTGTTTGCCATCGCCACTGCTCTCCTTCAGGTGCGTGGGTCTGATTATCTACACTCATTTTGTATGAGAAGAACGTTGTCTTGTTCATATGAATGAATGTGTGTCATTTCTATTGGGAATGTACATACACTCTCGTTCAACATTCCATTTTTCTGTTGCTCTTAGTCTTAGTTACATCCCCTACTAATATTCTGTTCAATATTATTTACTAGGCATGGTACTAATAATCCATTTGTGTACATGTGTATTCTGTTCAATAGTCCTACTACTAACCTAGCAAAACAATCTTTCCAAATACTTCATGCCAATACTATCCACTTCAATCTTTTATTGATAGTTCAGGTTGTTAGTAGCGTCATTTGTAGATGATTAGGCATGGTTCTAAATATCCTACCATTTCGTACGAAACATACGAGATTTCCGCTTTTCATCTATACTGACACAAAACAGCAGAGAGTGCCGCTCATCACCTGTGTTTTTCGGTTTTCGTTTCGCAATTTGGGAAAATTTCCAGCTGCTTAGATGTCACCTTTGGCCATTTGGGAGCAAAATCCCCTTTCACAATCCCAAATTTAAACCTTTCTAATCACCTAAATACGGCAATTACAAACCATTTGAAATTTCCTGTGTGGAATATATACATTCACAACATCAATTTTATTTGGGACTGTAGTTAGCTGAAGCTAAGTTTAACAACTGATTTGCTCTATTTCTGATGTAAACAGCTGTGTTCCCTGCTAGTTGAAAATTAGCTAAATGAGTTTGATTTTTTTCCCTTCATGTTTCAGTGGCCTAGATATGTTGGCAACCCTGGTTTATGGTTGGTTTACTAATTAGATTATGATTTAGTACTGTTCTGGTGTAGTTTATAACTTTGTTGTAGTTTAGGACTTCAATTAGGCCAATATGCAGAATGCTAACCAATAATAAGTGCTTCTTATTTCCGGAATGTTGAATGATTCTGATGCTTTCAGTTCGGTATATACATTAATCTCATGGCTTTGAAGTTATTCTGTAGAGAATTTGAAACAGCTGCTTGCTTGAATGAACACAGTTTTCATCAAAAACTTTTATAATATAATTAGTCCTGGTTTATCCACTTTTCAGGCTGTTGATGATCTTAATTATCTCAGTGCATTGTACAATGACTAACATATCAACAATGACCTCAGAAAGTTCATTTTTGAATCGGACCTTGACCCTCAGGACAATTTGAGCTAATAGCGGCTAACATTATCTAGCTATTCAGGGAATCATTTGATCTGCCTTTCTATAGAATTGTTTATGCTCATTGCATTGATTGGACTAGAAGAAGGTTTGATTTTGCTTACTGATTGCTTAGAAGTAAAATGAGATTACTGGAACAAGGTTTGATTTTGCTTACTGATTGCTTAGAAGTAAAATGAGATTACTGGAAAAAGGTTTGATTTTGCTTAGTAAGCTAAGATAGATGTGAAGACAGATGAGACTTTGAGTGAAGAAAATAAACACTGTAATGAGATAGATTCTAAGTAGCAGGCTAATAAAAAGCTAGCTATGTACAAAGAATATCGAGGAAGAATTTGAATTGAGTTGTTTTCCTTCTTTTCATGGTGAGAACAAATTATTAAGAAGGCCAAGCAACCTGCTTTAAACTATTGTTATTGCATTGACCTCTTAAGATATTTGTTTTCAATAAGTAATGTGTGTTTTGGTGGGGCTAGGACTTTGTGAGTTTTGTGCAATTTCCATGATCATTGTAGGGCAGTAGCCTTGGTGATTTGCTGACTTCTCAAGTCCTCTACTTTGTTGGCTCCTGTTACGTCTCTTTTTAGCCTTAAAAGTATCGAGTCTGTCTAGCTTGTTTTAGGTGAGTATGTTTTAGTGTAAGGATGTGTTGTTGTAATTATTGCTGTGGTTTTCTGTAACTATTCAAGGGAATTTCTTGTTCACATAAATTTGATCTCATTAGATGTATTTATTTAATTTTTTATGGCCTTTCGAAACTCTTCCAAAACATATTGAGATGTCTCGGGAATTTAGAAAACCCAGATGGACAATCGAAACGAGATTCGATGGATGTGGAATGAATAATAGATTGGTTTATAACAGAGAATTTTTTGAAGAAAGGTAAACCAGTCTCGTCACGTCATTTTGGTGTTATAGCCTTCATTCCAGTTCTTTCTTCTTTTTTTGGGTTTTTTTTCTGGGGGGGGGGGGGGGGATCATCCTACATGGCCGAGACTAGACATTGATTAAAGTAGACTAGTATCAAGTATCAACTCACTTAACTCACCTTCTGATAGTAAAACAAAATTCAGTTAAGTTACTGAAGTATTTATTTAGTGGCAGTCACAGATTATGTGTTCCATACAATCAGTGATCCACCTGTTGTAGGCTAAGATGCGTCTGGTGCATGATAGGTTGAATTGATGCCATTGGAGATGAAGTAAGGGTGAGGACATCAAGTTGGATGTAGCTCTTAATGAACGGAAAAGAACATGTCTAGCAGTAGTTTAATATAATAATATGTTACTTTAAGTATATTAATGCACCTGTCCCGCTCCGGAAATTTCTTTAAATGGCATCATGTTTAAAGGGTAATAAAACTAATGACCAAGGAGACAAAAAAACAAGACCTAAGTTAGAAGCAGTATGTAATAATCTATGTAGATTAAATTCGTTATTGATGATTTATTTATTGTGAGGAACAGTTGGAAATGACGTCTCTTGTACACACCCTGCTTAATTTGGTACGTGGCTCTTTTTAACCGACCTCAAATGCTTGACAATTTATTGTCGTTTGGCATGTTTCTTGGTTTAATAACTTGCAATCTGTATTGTGAATTTTAGGATATGAAAATAGATACTATATAATGACACATCTAGATTATCATCATCTATTTTCGTGAGTGATGTTTAGTATTTTTAATAAATTAAGGACTTGGTTTCTTAAGAAATTGCAGGACGCGGTTCTTTAGATAAACGAAAAAACCTATGTTCTCAAGCCTATCTTGAGGTAAAGACAGTAACGAAAAGTAACTGCTTGGTTTCAGTGAATAGCTAAATCTTTCGGCTTTGTTGGCTGAGTAGTTAATTATTTGAGCGATTGTAAAGTGTTTTTGTCACGTTGATTAACAAGAACTAAAGGAAAAGGGCAGCTAAGGAACTGTGGGTAAAGGATTTATGATTACTCTGTAAGCATCATGTATGTTATTTTAGTTTTTTGACTTATGCTAAGTTTGTGCTCGGTGTTGGTTGTTGCTGTCAATAAGATCCCTAATGTTATTTCTCCTGCGTATATGCTTGTACAGTATAATGACCTTTAGAATGGCAGGGCTACTAGATCTTCAAGTTAATGATCTGCTTGGTAGAGCTAAGCTTGGTTCAGGTGAAAAAAGTGTAAAATAGTCTCTGCATAGTAAACCGCCAGAGTTCAACAGGACGAAATGTAATAGCATATTTTCTCACTGCCCCTCTTCTTGATAAGTAATCCTAAGTAAAGGATGCATGAGGCACTAGGGTGGATATTTTTCTTGTTTTACCAAAGTAGGTTACAAAAATTTGTAGAAAATTTATCCTGGGTCATAAGCTTTGTGTATTCTGCTTGTAAACTACTTCTGGTTTATTCTGTTATTCTCTCTAGCCGTGGATCAATAGTTTTCTTTCCATTAGATATCCTTCTTTTAATCAGAAGTGTATGGAAACATTCCAATATGTGATGCATCTTAATGAAGAAGCCTCTGTATCCTGAGCATTTGGCAGTCACGTCTTTATTTTCTGAAAATTTCTCCAGGTTTTATTCTATCACTTGCACTTTTTTTTTTCTTTCTGAACATGTGCAACATGTTTTACTCGGTGGTTCGGATGTAGAAATACTAAATACTGACCAGTATGTTTTCACGGAGACAAGGAGTTACCTTGTAGATTTTTGTCTGGCTTGTAACATTCACACGTATGCCACTACCCAATAACACCTTCAGTAGAATATTTTTGTGGGTAAATGTACATAGGAATAGTTGTTAGTTGCATGGTCTGTATTCCCGTTAATAATTACTAAAAACTTTTTTTCTTTTTTGTATATTCTTAACTATAGATAATCTTTAAAGCAAAAAAAAAAGAACTACAGATAAGAGTTACATGATTTTTTATTTTTGCTCCAAGTTGTCGATTGTCTCTATGACTTGGTGAGCAACTGCTTCTAGTGAAAATACTTGTAGATACGAGATATACTGGTAATAAGTTAGCATTTTTGTTCCTAGTGGTGTTGTCTTCTGTGCCGCCTTCATATGAACAGAATTGTGCGACTTAGTCAGAAACAGACTCCTTATATTAACTTGATAAGTGTCCTTTTTTCTTGTAAAGTCATCGGGCTATCAAACTAATAGATGATAACACACGACCGGCGAAAGTTTTCTTATGCCAACAAGTAAAGAAAACCTGAAAAGTTGATAATTATTTTTTCCTTGTAATCAGGTGGTTTACATGGCTCTTGTTGGATCTTTCCCGTTCAACTCCTTTCTTTCTGGGGTACTTTCATGTGTGGGTACCGCTGTCCTGGCTGGTAAGGCTGTCGTATGACTGGTTTCTCTTTTTGCTCTATGTGCGGCTAGTGGCACCAATGAGACTATTAATTTTTGGTTTTTGCCTGTCAGTTTGCCTTCGAATTCAAGTCAACAAAGAGAACAAGGAATTCAAGGTAATCCTCTCCGTCTCACAAATGTCATAAGTTTTGTTTTTGTGTCTATGAAGAGGAGATAATAGTGATGTGTTGGAAGTTGGAAGATTATGGTAGTTCTGCATCTACAAGAACATTCTTATTAGCTAAATTGTTAGAATGTTTTGGGGGTCAAAGTCAAACTAATCTACAAGGTGTATAATGAAGCATGAAAACTGGAACTGCTTTCAAGATGGCAATTGGCCTTCCATCATATCCTCCAAAAGAATCTATAATTCAGCATATTCTACAAGCTGCAACAGATACATTTGTATTAGTCAGATCCAGAGTCGTTTGTTTCAAAAGGATACTTCGTACTTGTTTCTAAAGCCATGCTTAACAATTTACAGGATTTGCCTCCGGAACGTGCATTTGCAGATTTTGTACTCTGCAACTTGGTGCTTCATTTGGTTATCATGAACTTCCTGGGATAAACCCGTGCTATGCGCAGCAGCAGCTTGTTGGTTGTTAGATGAAATCTGTGCATCAGACCAGTTGAGACTTGAGAGTAATGATTCTAAACATGTCATTGTAGAAGGAAAAACCCAGACTTTGGTTTAAAGATTTGAAAGTAAATTCGAAACACATATTAGTAGACATTAATCACTCCCTCCAGTGTCTGGCTTTTGAGCTATATCCCCATGTTCCGTATTGCTAACGTGGATAATACATTAATACTACTAGTATATTGGCTATGGCATCCTATGTGCTCTCTAAACTACATGAACAAATCATGGTCAACAACTCCCTGCCCCTAATATGAAGAGATTTGTATAGTTGGTGTTATTCGACAGCATACGCTTATTTACTTTACTGGATTTTTGGCATGTTTGGAGGTCCAAATCATTTGAAAAACAGTGTATTCTGATTTTGAGTATTTTTGTCTTGCTTGCTCAATGCTCATGTCATGTGGTCCTCATGAGCAAAATGTTGGTTTATTAGAGAGGGTTCTCTTTCATTTAAATTTTAAATTTTTAAGAGAGGGGGGCCTGTATTATTTTGGATAGTGAATGCATTTAATTATATTTACGGAACGGGGACCTCAGTCCTGTATTATTTTGGATAGTGATGAGTTATATTTATGTATGGGAGAACCTCTATTTAGTTTAGCCCCTGATTCTGATGAAATTATGTACTTCATGTATGGTGTACAGATGAGAAACGCAAGTTGTATACCTTTTGGAGTAAGTCGTGGTACATGAAAGTTTCATATTAGTCCTCTGAGTCCGTATGTGGTTTTCTTAATACGGGGTCATGACATGATCCCGACTTGGATCAGGTGTTCATGTAATTTTTGATAGGTGAATTGGATTGAATTGAGTTGAATCACAATCAGACTAGATGAAGTATAACACACCACTAAGTCCCCTTTTAGCTCATTCTCTGGCGCCTGTGGCGCATTGCCTCGATCCATGCAATATGAATGTGAAGTCTAAAAATGTATGCTGAATTTGTTATTGGTGCAACCGGCAACGGTAGGTTTTTGTTCTTCTACATTACCCACCATTTTTTAGACCCTATGAGACACATTGGGGGTGTGGATGATGCACAAATTTCATCCTGATTAAAAAGTTCATGCACGTTTAATGTTCAAGTTGACCTCTCCAAGTATTTTATGTCGGCTGATAGCTGGCTAGGATATGACAGTTCAGGCAAATATTTCACACATGTTCAATACTGGATATTATGTGCCTTAATTGCTGGAGACATACCAAAATGATGCATGTCCATTTTGAAGCAATCCAATATGGCGCCCATCTAGCTCATAATAAATCTAGCCAATTATAATTAGATTAATTGTTACTACAATTTATGGACTAATAATTCATCTTTGACTTCTCTCTCTATATATATACACACTCAAATGTCTAAATAAGTTACTAAACAAATTAAATAATAAATTTTCTTATGCAAGTTGGTTTGACTGCCTTAATGATGACGAAATATTTTTGAGATGTTAATGAACAAGATGTATTTCTATTTATCGACAATATCTTCCGTCGTTGATTCGAAGTCTCGGTCTTGCTGGGTAGAATGCCTTCTGCTGTCGGGTATCAACCGATCCCGAGCACCGAAATGGATTCTTTACAAGAAAGAATTGATTTCATATAAATTAGCTGGTGAAGTAATAGTATAAAATATATACTAGTTGATTTTTAACTATGTTTACCAACCTAGCTAATAAGGTATCAGGGAACTGATTAGGTAGTTAGATGATTAGATTATATGATAAGTTGATTTTTGTGAAGGTGTTTATTAAATTAATCATTCGATAAAATGAATGAGTTGTATATATTTTTTAAAACAAATCACCAAGATTTTACGTATTATAAGCTATAGCTTTTTTTATGCTAAAGTTTTGAAAATAAGTAAGATTTTCCTACAATAATATTTTACGGTTTTTAAGTTTTAGTGGTCTGATCGGTCGACTTTCTTAAAAAACCACCAATCCACACATTTTTAATTATGATTTTAACAGATTATGTTATGATTTTAAGTTGTTACCATTAAAAGATTCAGTTACAGTTTTAACGTGTTTTATTAATTTTTTAGAGATGATAGATGATCTTAATGCATCGGCAATGTATGTTTCAATTATAGTTTTAAATTAATTAATTTTTAAACAATACATGACATTTTTACAATGATTTGTTATAGTTTTAAGTGACAATCGACTACTATTAAATAATCATTAAAGAAGTTTAAAAGTTTCAGAAAAACTATCAAAACAACAATAAACAAACTTAAAATAAGTTACTTGAATATTTGGTCTTCCAAAATTTTAAAAATCTATTCTCGTAAAAAAAAAACAATACATGTTCATTCGATATCTTTGATGCAAATGTAATTGAGTTGTTAAACTAGTCTTTTTCTCTCGATCAAACTTGGTGAACTTCATCTTTCTATATTTTATTATATGTGCTTGTTGCTTCAATACTGCATTGACAACTTTGAGAGACCTATCATCAACTCGATGTCATCATCATACCTGCATAAACCATTTAAAAGTGGATTAAAACCATAACAACTCTCATTATAACTATAACACATGCTAATAACACTAATATTGATGCGTAAAACCATATAAATGGAATTTTAAAATTAAAATAAACCAGGAACATGCAATACAAGCTAAAACCAGTAACATTAATACGTTAACCATAATTACTCTTAAAACTATAACAAAACATTTACAAAAATCAAATCATAAATATTTCAGAAAAGCTAAAACACTAATGATGATGCTTAAAATTATAACAATATGTCTTATGACTATAACATATGTGCTAAAAATAATAACATTTAGCTAATCAACATAAGATAAATTTAATAGCATTAATGCTTACAACCAAAATTGTGGTTTTTAAAACTACAAAATCACATTTTAAAATTATAACAAAGCACGAGCATGCAACACAAGCTAAAAACAACAATATTGGGCCTTAAAATCATAATAGGGTATTTTAAAACTATAACAATGTCTCTTAAAACTATGACAAAACATTTCCAAAAATTTGAACCATAAATATTTCACCAGATGCTAAAAACACTAACATTGATGCTTAAAATAACAACAATAGGTCTGAAAAAATTATAACAACAATACTTAATAATAACAGACTGAAACATCAAACACAAGGTAAAACCATAACAACAATAATTAAAACTATAACAATGATTCTTAAAACCATAACAAAGAAAGAAATACCGCTGCTGAGCTCTCACTGCTGGGATGCCCCGGAAGAAAGTTGTCCCGCCGCTACCTGCATCGGCGACAAAAAGACCGGTTCGACGGCCTCGCCATATACAGGCGCCCACTCCCCCCCTCCAGCTCATCCAATTTGCGACGGAGCACCGCATACTAATCGGATTCTGGACGAACCTGTAAACCCTAACTTCTCAGATCCCGTGTCGCCAGCCCCCACTGATTGGCGCGACCTGAGCGATAATGAAAGGGAGGAGGACCTGAACGCCGTTAATGGCTCTGATTCACTGGTAGACCCAATCTCGAAAAACCAAATTGATGAATCTCAGACCCTTTCGCAGACAGAGGATGATGGACTTGGGGGGCGACAGTCCCAACAAATTGAGGATATTAACCAGGACGGTAATCTCCCACCTCCTGACCCCCCCCCCCCCAAATTCGAAACCCTAACCCTCCACCAACTCCGTGGATTGATGTTATACGGGGTAACCTTATCCCTGACCGAGGAATGACTATCGCATATAATCCACTACCGGTGGTTGAGGGTGAATTAGTTGTGGAGATTGAGGACGAGGATATCGAATCGGAACTTGAATTCTGGAATAATTCGCTTATCATATATGTGGATAACCACTCGTTATCCATGACTGTTGTTAAAAACTTTATGATTAATATTTGGAACTTTGTTGCTCTCCCTGACCTATACTACAATGAGGAAGGTTTCTTTATAATTCGATTCCGAACGGAGGAGGATAGAGACGAGGTTAAGAATGGTGGCCCGTACTATATCTTTGGAAGACATATGGTGTCACGACCGTGGTCATGATCATTCGAGCTTAAGGAAGATATGACGGGTTTAGCACAAATCTGGGTAAAATTCCCACTAACTCCCTTTGTATCTCTGGGGAGCAAAGAGTCTAAGCAAGATTGCCAGTGTCATTGGTGAGCCACTATTCACGAATGAATGTACAACAAAGAAGTTGAGGGTGTCATATGCCAGAATATTGATTGAGGTTGACATCACACAAGAGCTTCGAAAATCCATTACGTTAAGGGATCGTCAAGGGAATGTGATTAATAAGTCAGTGGAATATGAATGGCAGCCTGTATTTTGTCAAAAGTGTCAATGACTCAGCCATATTTGCAATGATGAGTCGACAAATATGGAAGGCAATGGCAATCATCAGCAGCCTATGCGCCAGCGCCCTGCGAGGCCGCGTGAGGGGGGTCAACGTCGAGCATGGATGGCCACGG
Organism: Plantago elongata; assembly: GCA_036897095.1. NCBI lineage: Eukaryota > Viridiplantae > Streptophyta > Magnoliopsida > Lamiales > Plantaginaceae > Plantago > Plantago elongata. The sequence continues at coordinate 28,689 of JAYMSP010001351.1, forward strand.
GACGGTTGATTGAGCGCGTGGGTGCGGCCCCGAGCCCAACTCCATCCGCCCTTGTTGTGTTGGAAAAGAATGTGGAGCAAACAGCTTGCGGCAGTGACTTGAATGTAGGCCCTTCTGATGTCCCGGGCTCCTCTACACCGCCACCAAACGCCACAGATGGAGATGACTGCCCCCCCTGCACGGCAACAACGTCGATCTCTAGGTAGGGTGGAATCTGTGAATAATAGAGAAACACGTGCTCCAATTGATATGGTACCCACACGGAATGGATTCGCATCGCTTGAGCTTGGATCTGGCTCTGGTGAAGACCCAAGCCATTATCTATGTTAGCTTGGAATGTTAGGGGGCTAAATAAGGTCGCAAAACATAAGGAGATTGGCTCCCGTCTCCTGGAATGGAGTATTGTGGGCCTATTAGAAACACGAGTAAAGCAAGAAAGTAAAGATAGGATCAGACGAAGACTGGGGAGTCGTTGGAGTTTCTGGGACAATTGCTCGTTCCATGTGCTGGGACGGATTTGGGTGGCTTGGGACTCGGGTCGGGTTCAAGTTCAGTTTTTATGTTGCTCTGACCAGTTTGTTCACTGTAGATGGTTTGATTCGGATGGTGTTGACAAGGGGCTTATAACTTTCATTTATGCTCATAATCAGCTTAACCAGCGTTGTCGCCTATGGCAAGAGTTTATTGACTTATCTAGCAACATTCATGAGCAGTGGGTATGTATTGGTGACTTCAATAACGTTTGTGGCGTGGAGGACCAAGTTGGAGGTAACCCAATGCATGAGCATGAGTTTAGAGATTTAGCGGCTATGATGGAGACGATAGGCCTATTTGAGGTTCCGACTGTGGGTGATCAATTTACTTGGTCGAATAAGCATACCCAGGGCATTATTTATTCCTGCACTGATCGAGCACTTGGGAATGTGGAGTGGTTTCAGGCTAACCCTCTAGTGGATATCGAGATCATGCCATCGAGTGTCTCAGATCACTCACCACTTAGGTTTCGAAATTATGTGTTTAACAACCCAAAGCGAGCATGCTTTCGCTTCCTAAATTTTGTGACCCAGTTCTCAGATTTTAGATCGATTGTTGAGTTGTCTTGGCGCCGTGATTACAGTCTGACACCACATCAATGCATTTAGGTGAAGCTCAAACGCCTAAAGTCAGTTATTACACGCCTCCATTTGCGAATCCATGGTGTTGAACGACAAATTTGACAGTTTCGAGAACAGCTTCAAGTTCGGCAAGAGCAGCTAAAGCACAACAGATTTGATACGGGACATACACTACAAAAATGTTGGGGAACAGCGACGGGCGCATTCGTCACTGTTCCCCAGCGATTCATCGATGGATCCTCCAGTAATGGAACCAGCGACAAATGAAATCGTCGTCGCTGGCTATACTGTCACTGGACGATCCATCGACGAATTAGGGACGGACCGGCTCGTTGACCGGTCCGTTCCTTTTTAGCAACGGATAATTATCTGTCGCTACATTGGACAAACAGATTAGGGACGTTCAGAGCGTCCCTAATCCGTTCAAGGAAGAATTCGTCGCTATTCCAAAATAGCGACGAATTCTCCGCTGCTGACCTGGGATTTTTTTTTAAATATTAAAATATCCTATTTTTGTCACCTATTTTCACACCATAACAATGTATAATTATATAACTCGATAACGTATTCAAATAAAAGTGATTCGTCGAATAAAAAATATCCAAATGTAATAATAAACATCCATACGAACTAAAGCGGTAACTATGAATCCGTAAACAAAATAAAACACAAGTACCTAATCATCCCCTGGACAAAATGAAACAGAAGTACCTAATAATCCGTCAAGAAAAGTGAAAACAAGTAACTAATCCATAATGTGATCAGGAGACGATGTAGGTGATTTAGATGGAAGTCATTTTTTGAAAGAGTCCATTTGAGTCTGTAGACGAGCTGGTTCTCAAGCAACACCTGAATCTGCCTCTGCATGGGAGTCATAATCCGATCAACATGGCTCTGTGTGTAAAGAGTAGAGCGTGATCCTCTCTGTGAGACTAAGTAGCTACCAGGTTCCAGCGAAGTAGCTAGACTACCAACTCCATAGACTCGACCCATGTCGTCCAATGGGTTGACCTCGAAGAAGATTTTGTTTTGTTCTTTAATGGAGAGTTCCCGACCATCAATCCTCCTGTCCACCTCAGCATGTGGAACGAAATCGCATATAGTAAATAAGATACAATATCTAAAAATACACAGAATTAGTATGTAGACCTTAAATAAAGCATTATTGAAACATACCACAATGTTCTCAGCTTTGCTGTCTATCCAAACACCATCCTTCCACTACTTGGCCTTCTTGAAGTAATCATACGCATGCCCTGGACCATCAACTGACTGAGCCTATTTAACAAACATTTATACAAGAAACAAAATAGTAAGTTAATTGGTATGTTTCATGTTAGAATAGAATAACACCAAAGATGAAACGAGAATTGAAAACACAAAACTAGTACGTACCATTAATCACTAACTTTTACCGTGTAATATGTGATAGCTACTCGGGTCCCTAGCAGGTGTATGGATGTGCCAACACCACCAGTCGATTGAGACAATTGATTTTGCTGATTTTTCCAAGCTGTGTCAACTACAACTGGGTCGTGCCAGTACTCCGCCCACAAGGGGAAGGCATCATCCCCTATCCATTTTGGCTTCTTTTTCTGAGTTCTCCAGAGCTTCTTTCCAACACTAATCATCTTTCGGTACTGGTTCGATCCTACGGTCTCAAAAGTATCCCACAACTGGGGAAGTAAAACATTGGGGATGTAGTACTTTTTCTAAAACATTCCCCACAACACATAAATGACACCACGTAAGCCAAATGGAACAACAAATAGAACATAATCAAAATATGACATTGTAATAAAAGCATATCACCAAAGTACAGTGGCTAACATACCACTCAAATATAGTGGCTAACATACCACTCATATTGTCCTAAAATTTACTAACACAATGGTGACTAATATATCGTCCAAGTATAGTGGCTAACATACCACTCACATATAGTGGCTAACATACCACTCATGTTGTCCTAAAATTTACTAACACAATGGTTACTAACATATCACCCAAGCATAGTGGCTAACATACAGATCATATTGTCCTAAAATTTACTAACACAATGGTGACTAACATATCAGCCAAGTATAGTAGATAACATAACACACAAATCAACGAAAATTACACACAAGCAACAACTCAAGACTTGTAATGTTTTAAGTTTACACTGAGCTCATCGAAGTAGTAGCTCTTCTCCCTGCCCTGTCCCGGTAACTCCATCCTCGAATGGAAGGCCTGAGTGAGTGCTCCGTGGGCATCATTGGGCCATAAACCTTTAACGTGCGAGTGAGATCCAAAATAATAATCCATTAGTACATGTGAAATCCGTATATACAAGTACAATAATTAAATAGAGTACAAGTGCATATATAGTGCTCACTGATCCTTACTGATGGGGAACAAAACCGGCTTGTTCTTCCACATGGCATTGTACTAGATAAAATTATACGTTAAGAATTTGTAATGGATAAAATGCATTTCACATTACAATTATATTACAAAATTACTTCATTACCAAATTTCATACCAATAGTTAAAATACATGCACTTCACGGTTAGCTAATTAAGATAATCCTAGTACATATTCGAGCCAAAATCACCTAATTTTAATAATGTGGTACATGAACTAGCTACTACATACTTCTTATATCATCCGACCCCTAATTTCGTTCTACCGCTCCAGGCCACAAAACCTACATCCTCATCTATGCCATGCACATACTCCGAGCTCATTCCACCACTGAATAAGAAATCCCAACCTCCGTCTCTCCCTCCATTTTAAATATTGCATTCCAAAGGTTGGTTCCTCACCATGATTATTCCAACCAATTACTTCGGGAGGAACCCATTACGGTTTAGGTGTTTGACTACTGTTGCAGGAGTCAGAAATTGTTTGTTACGACATGTTTCTAATTTGCAAGGGCACTTTATCAACCCCCAATCACACAAGTCGGATGTGTCAATGCAAATGTAATGAAATCTTCAACCCCTTTAACAAAACTCGATTGTACTCTTCCATTTAATGTTCGATGATACATCCATGAACGATCTGTAGTAGTTCAATTTTTTTAACCTGACACATCTAAATTTATTAGATTTACTACATTTTACTACATTCCAATCTGTTACGTGCATGTCCCATAATAGAGTTAACTAGTATAGATCACATTCATTTTCAAAACCAAATTGTCTCGAAAACACTAAATTGAAACTACCAATACTACAATCAATGGTTCATATCAAATTAAGTTTAACAAGCTAGTATATAACATCGTTCCCAAAAATATACAATTGCCCAAACTAG
>JAYMSP010001352.1:0-33099 GCA_036897095.1 Plantago elongata
ATGCCCAGAATCATCCCGCAAGATGTTACTGTTATCTTAGCCAAAACATAGAGCAAGTTAAAATATGTAGAACAAAGAAAATACAACTGAAAATCATACTTGTAGACTAGCAAATGCAACAAGTAGGGAAGCTAAACACTCACGAAGGTTCAAGATCACGGTGAATAATAGCTTCAGGCTTGTATTCATGTAGATAATTCATTCCCCTGTCAGATCAAATTTGAGACAGATGTAAATTTTCTACTATCAAAGAGCAATTGATTTATAATGTAGAGCTAATGTTAATCTGTTAACACCAAATACACTTAATACTACAAAGAAAGTGTATAATAATTACTAATAAACAGGCAAGAAAATCAAATGAGACCCTGGCAGTCATTTTCTTTTGTCAAATGCTTGCATGGGTAATCTTTATCACTAATTTCCTACTTTTCTCATTCAGTGCGTGGTTAGGGTCTATTTTAACTGGTGTGTATCTGGCTGTCGGGCTCAGAACACAAAAGACCAATTTTTGGCCAAGAACTCAATGTCCTATTGCCATACCATTTCAGAGTGTTGAGTGTCTAACACAGGTATGCAAGGAGTATTTAAGAGTCCTCGTAAAATAATTATGATGAAACCGAATGTTTAAGTACAGAAATCCTATTCATATCATATTATTTTCTCTCATTATATGGCCACATAGACAAAAAGTACATAAATAAATTCGAGCAGATAATAACATTAAAAATAAACACATGTTTGATTATCAGACTACCTGGCAATATCCATAGCAAATCTGAGAGCTGTTGCAGGTTTAAGTGGGCCTCTTTTGTTCAAATATTCACGGAGATCACCCTGTGCATACGTATATATAAGTGTGAAATTATTTTGGACAACATCTAAAATTCAAGTATATATAAATAAAAAATTCTGAGAATGACAAATGGACTTTTATTATTTCTTATGACGTGATGAAAATTGAAAGTAACACACAAGCATCAAAGTGTTCTTGCAAAGACGCATAAGCATCTAGACGACTATAAGAATAGTATAACAACAGAAAGTGGCACAAACCATAAACTAAAAAGAAACACACAAATGGATGATGAGATATTTCAATTCTTTATATTGTCAAAAATGACAAGAAAGCAAAAGAGCACACAAATGTTGCAAAAGTTATACATAATGCAGTGCAAGCTGGGGACCAGAGGTGTGACATCACCTTCTTTATTATCAAGAAAATATGCTAATAAAAGTTTAGCATTGTAAACAGAACGATTACAAATAAAGAAAAAAAATTGCCTGAGTATACCTTGGGTAAATACTCCGTGACAATCATCATCGGACTAGTTTGTGTTACAGCACCAAGAAATTGGACAACATTTGGATGCCTTACTTTCTGGAGTAATGAAAGCTCATCTGTGAATGCCTTCCTGCAAAAATTCCAGCAAATTAACCCTGCGCTATAAAAAATTAAAAATAGCATCTCATCTGGCAAAAGAACTCACACTTTATCTTCATCAGCAATTCCCTCCCAAAATGTTTTTACAGCAACTTGGGTTCCTGCCCATGAAGCTATTTTGAAGGTCCCCTGAAAAAACAATTTTTGCTATAATAAGCCGAAACCCACAGGAGAATCTCTTCATGAACTTTAGGTATGCAAATACTTTACAGGGATAGAACAAAGAGAAAAGTTGCTACTGCATTAGAGAATGACTTGGTACTGGAATAGTGTTTATCCAGTACAAAATATGATGATCCAAAAAGCCATAACTAATTCCAAGAAAATCTCATATTTATAATTTTGCATTGATAACTAATAAACAAGCCAAAAGGACATCGTCATACCTTTGTTAATTCAACACTGTTTGTGAAATCTAGTTCAGTGGGATTAATCTCATACTCAGGAATCTCTCGCGCGTGCTTAACGTGCATGGAAGACATCTAACAAAGAGGCACCAGATATTAATAAACTCCAATGTGTATCAAAAAATACTACAGAAACAGATGTAGCTCCCAATCCAAATAAATTTTCATTAGGGGGAACAATGCAGCACAAGTACCCTGTACAGACTTACCAAACGCTTGGCACCATATTTCTCCAGCAGTTTGAGCACATTATGATTCTTATAATGTAGGGCATCTGCAAGCGGCTGATCAGGTAGAAGCAAGTTTTAGATAAACAAAATTGTATGCAGAAAGAAATATAAACATGTTCAATAACAGGATTCCATTAAGGTCATTTTCGGTCCGTGGGTGCATAATAAGTATTAAATCAAATGCATAGAGTGAACAGGGATCCTTGTAAATGCAGAATATCAAACTCTAATGTAATACACCATGATGCATAATTCTTGGGGTTATCAAAAACATTCCTCATCGAGAATGAAGAACTAACTATAAGCAAGTGTGTAGGATAGGATTAGGCACCGATATTTCGCCTTCACTACTTTACTAATACAACTCACTGTCATCATAAACATTCACACAATATGAAACTGGGCAGAAAAGTAAGCATGGCTGCAAAATAACAAAACCTGAATTACGAAACATTGATGAAAATTAAGACATATACCGTGCTTCCCCAGCGATCTTTGAGATCAACCTCGGCGCCCTTCTCGAGCAGAAGCTTGACTACATCATCATAACCCTGACAGGCAGCAATATGCAGAGCAGTCCTATGATCGATATCTCGAAAATTAACATCAGTACCGGAGTCCAAGAGGTCTGTAATCCCATCCAAGTCGCCCTCATTAACCAAATACATGAGCTTCAATCCAGGCTCAATATCATCCACATCACTTTCCTCATGATCATCACTTGATATGTGAAGGAGGTCGAGAAGCTCCTCATGATCCAAATCCGGCGCCATGGACGATTGCTTCCATATCGTACATTGGCCAGGTAAATCTAAATCCGACTCCATCTATCAAAGAAGACAACTGATGGAGAAAAGAAAAAGGAAGAATCACAAGCCCTAAAAAAATCAAGAAATGGAAGTGTAACGAAAAATTTACTAGTTTGAACCAAAGATGATTATTCGCAGCAGGGAATATAAACTGGAACAAGAAAGGCAACTCCTTTGGGAGCCTAAAGTCGAGGAAATGTGAAAAGGAGTTGAATTTGCGAGAGATGAATGGAATAGGAAACTTGAATTGGAATTGGAACGATTGGAATTGGGGAAAAAACAAATATGGGTTTGTTTGTTTATATAGTTATGTCGATAAATGTGAAAATAAATGGTTGTTGGAACTTGGAAGAAGAAAAGATTGATTGATTATACAGATCAGAAACGTTGACAATAGGCTGGAGACGAACAAGGCGCGTAATGTTCACGCGGCGATGAATCGCACGTGAGAGTAATTAATTTAATTTAATTTAATTTATTCACTTGGAGCCGTCAGGTTGTAATTACTAGTTGTCCGTGACCAACATCTTGTCGTGTCGTGACTTGGAAAAACAACAAACACTCCTCCGATCCAATTTCAATTTTAACTTCAATCGCCTTCATTTTTTAAAAAAGCTTATATTTTAATTTTGTATGAATTTTAAAATGTAGAACATAAAATAGTAAGTAATGTTAAAAAAGTAAGAAAAAGAAGAAAAAGTAAAAGCGAAAATTGATGAAGTAGGAAGATAGTATTAAAATATTAGTAAATAGAGATTAATTTCCAAAAAAGGAAACATTAAACTTTTACAGAAAAAAATCATAAATGATAAAATGTAGACTTCAAAAAAAAAAAAAGGAGCATTTTTGTTTTATTCGAATTAAACAGAGTAATTTGCAGACGAAGAACCTAACTAGCATATATTTTATATGTTCCACAAATAATACATGACTCACATTTACTTTTTTAAGAATATTTACAAATTTGAGTACATTTGTTCTCACATATGTGCTCAAAGATAATGTGACATTTGTTCTAGCTTGATGAAGAAACTTTATTTACCACCTTACATGCTTTATTTAACATCTCTTAAATTTATGTCGAATCTAAGACAGAGGGAGTAAATAGTCCAATGATATCGCCATTTTACATTAGCAATTCAGAAAATATATTACTACAATTTCTTTCGTTTGTAAGTTATAGATTTCTAATGACGTTGGGGGATTTCGAATCCTATGTTTCATTATTATTAAGAAAAAGTAACTATTTTAAAAGAATTTGTATAATTTGTGTTGACAATTTTAAATTACCATGTTATTTTATGTTATATTTAATAATCAGTTAATTTATAAATCATCAACATATTTGAATGGCACAAATTTCTCATCATTCTAGGTGCCGTTATATCTTCATAATCAGGTTGTTTGATAATTATTTCGAGTCGAACTGGATTTATTTGTCTATTATTTATACAATATGCTATTAGAGTTTAGTTATCATTCATTAAAACTGAAATATAAAATTTTAAAACTTCAGTATTCTGTTTAACCATTTAAAAGTCAAAGCATTTGTAATATAGGGACAAGCTAAGACATCATGTTTTCTTGAGGACACGAAGTTTGATTCCTCCAAATGTGTGATTATACTTTATATATAGAGAATGATGGTGATTATAGAGTTTAGAATTGATTGATAAATTTATCCCAATTCGACAATTTTAATTGTAATAATATATTAAAAAAATTAAAAAATTAACCATTTAAAACACCACATGCTACATAATAAATAACCTCAAATTGGGAAAAAATAACTCCATACACAGGTACATGCATAATTTTGATAGAATAAATGAGAGGCCGTTCACTCTAATGAACTTCATGTGATGATAATACACAATCTTAATTATGAATTAAGTATTTTTATCTACAATAATACATGTCTTATAGTTAGTTTGAACAATTCTATTTATGCTACTCTATTTTAGACATGTTTACAGTTAGACTATTTTGTAGTTGTACTTATTGTTTTTGTTGGCGCAGGAAGAATGCATGAAATTTGGTTGAGGAAAATCTTATTTTCTAAAGATAGAAGAAGAGAGAAGAAATAGGAATATCTACACCAAAGAAGACTGCCAACATTAAGAGATAAAAGGAGGAAGATTTGAAAGACTTTTAATGCAAATAATTCAAACGAAACTGTACATCTTTTTGTTGATCTTTCAGTCTGCATTTTAAAATAAAAGGGAATTTCATATTACAGAAACAAACACACATATTACAGAAACAAACACACTTAAGTTTTTTTTACAATAGTAAATTATTTGACCTGACTGCCTTTCCTAGATATGTTCTTTGTCTTAATCAAAGAGAACAAATGAATTGAAATGAATACATTTTCAGAAATAGCCTACCTCACAAGTGTAAGTTTATGGTGAGGTGATTTCACATAATTATCAAGTTGAGATGGGCTGACTATAATTATACTCTTTAATCTATTGACGAAAGAATATACGTACGGTGGTTGATTTGTCATGGCATCTCAACATGTTGCAACTACAACTACCTTTCTATATTTCTATCCGGATGATTTTTTGAACAAGTGATTCTTTTGTTCAAGCCTACAAAATATGCTTTTAGGCTTAAAAAAAAAAAAATGCCTACAAAATGATGCACATGGTAATTGTGGGAGGTGGTGGAGAATATCTCTAATTGAGTAATTGTCATAAACGGTATAACATTACCTTTCACTGTTAACATACTGCATCACATGATTTGGGGAGAAAATTATTTACATCTAAATGGATTCATGTGGAGAATTGCCAAAATGATCAATTTGCATTGCAGCCGAATAGACCGGATTAGTAGTACCTGAGTTTTAAGCCATGGATGTGGAACTTGAAAGTCAATACTTCTTTCGGTCCATTATAAACTTCCTAGGATGTTAATGTCTGTCATGAGTCACAACGAAGCTGGAAATTTGAATTACTCAAAAAGAGACGGATCCAAATGCGGCAACTTGCATCATCATTAGATTAGATAAAGATAAATATCAAAATTAAATAGCCATCGTTTCTTGGATGACTATTATCTACTGACGACAAGGTCTCGTGGAATATAACAACAAGCAGAAGTCGTTATTGACAAAGTCGACATAAAATGCATTAATTAGCTTATTGTAACTCCAATAAATCAATATAAGAAAACAAAAGTTGGCTGTTTTGGACACCATTATCATTTTTAATGGAGTTGGGCCATGTTGTCCTATTTACACAAGCACTTTAAGGATATACTCACCCTACTTTTAAGGGTCTCGAATCGAGATTGATACCCATACTAATCAGATGTGTCTAACTTTCTGAGACTCCATTTATAAAAATTCTAAAGCTAAATGTACTTGTTATTTAGCAATCTGGATGATCAACTGACTCAGTACATGAAAAATAACATGGTTGGTACAGCAGACCAACATATCAACCGGAAAGCTACCAAAAATAATTGCGACAGCTCAAGAGTCCAGGTTCAATCCATTAGTGGTCAAGCCGATACAAATGGTATCAAAGTCGTTCCTCAAACCCTAACCATCAAGGGGTGGACGGTTGGCCGAATCAAAGGTGTGACGGACGAGACGTCGATCAATAATTCAAGAGGAATGATTATAACGCCAAATTCAAGTCAAATTCTAAAGGGATCAGGAACCTAATCATATTAATAGAAACACTCTTTTATTTCCGAAAATCCATCCATAAGAATTTCATAGATAAGCATATGATTGCTCATGAACAATCTTATCAATGATGAAATTTGTACTCCTTTAAAATAGATATTGATTGATCAGAAATATATTGTAATTGTAAAGCATATTAGGTCTTGAATCAAGTGTTTGTGACACGACGTTACATACTCCATGTATACAACTTAGGAGTAACCTGTCATGTACTCATTAGACATTAGTAAGTAGTTTTACTTGGTCATCCGGGAGCACAAGTTAACAACAGGAACCTAGCATATGACACATACAAGACAATGTACAAAGAGGAAAAGAGAAGCCACAGTTGGCAGTTGCACCATTCATCATCATGGCATCTTATTTATGGAATTACGGTATGCGAAAGGAAAGTGCATAACTAAGGTCTAAGGACTCTGACCCGTTAGACACCAAGTTCGATCTCAGCAACCTTTTCCCATGATTTCAAGGTTTTGTCTTCAGTGTTGGTTTTGTACAATGCCAAGCGAGTCACCTGGAAAGTTAAACCATCAATGTCCTTGTCCAAGGCATAAGCTCTTTCTTGAGCTTTCTTTTTGTCTTCTTCAGTCAGATCAGCATAGAGGAGGCTCAAGTGAGGCATATAAGCTGCAGAAACAAAAGATAATAATATTATCAGACTATCAGATAATCTTACAGAAAGGAAGATACAGAAATAATCTTGTGGTCGTGTTGGAAAACCAACGTGTGCTCGATTTGTAACCAAAATGATCAGCACAGTGTGCACTTGGCTCCACCACCTACACCAGAAAATTTCCATCAATAAATAATTTGAGATGCAAAGAAATTGAGTCAATACGTAGAAAACTCGCAGATACTTTTACATATCATCCACCCCCAAGTACCTCAGGCTAACAATCCAGTAAATTACAGCAACGTAACAAGTCATAACTCACAATTAAGACAAAAACATAGACAGGACGTACTATTATCAACCAATCAAAACAAATAAGCAGACGATCATATATAGTCTTACAGCCATACACAGACCATCCTAGTCTTACGGTCATAACTCACAAGCGAACGATCATATCGTCTTACAGTCATAAGCGAAACATCATATAGACTTGCAGTCATCGGCAGATAACAAGAATAAGCTGTTTTTAGGTGAAGACACACAGTTGCTACTATGCTGTACATTATTCATTTCAGGTAAATGTAACAAACTGAACAAATGTACTAAATCTGGATCAGTTTCATGCAGATGAAATCTATATAGATGCTCGAAATTGTCACAGATGCAAAATAAAATGGCCACCTATTAAGGATAGGATGTAGCACCCACATCCATGCATATACATCAAACTTACTTATAGCTCTGGTAGAACAGTATCCTTAAGAATAGATTTGCCCCAATTTAGCTTAGCATGCACATTTCCACAGAGACATCAAAGTGTTCATGGAAGAGTCCCGGCCCTCACACCAAGGGCGGATCTTATGAGTGGCTTGGGAGGGCTCTAGCCATACATAAACACTGGAAAACAATAGTACACCTAATATATATGATATATCTGCACAATGCATCCCATACCTTATGGCTTTTAGCGCAGTTAATTTACTCCATTTTCGAGAATTACACACTACACTCCTTGAAAGCCACACTTGGTGATATTGAACGGGTAAGTTTAATTTACCATCAGGGATTAAAAAACTCTCCTCTTGAATGATTACAAGAATCTGTTTTTGTTGCAACACGTTGCAATCCAAAGAACCACGAACCGGTTATCAGCCCAGGAACGTGATTTTTCTCTGGTACAATATGTTTTGCAAAGAGACCTGGAAGAATACTACTTATTTGAGGACACAATTGCTTCCCATTGGAGTCTCTTGTTAACAAATATTACATCAGTAACATCAGCCAGAAACAATACTAGCAACTGGATTGTGAAGATGGAAAACTGTACTGTGCACTGGCAGAGAGCATGTTTTTAGGGTAAGAGATCTTTGATAGGGAGATTTAGCAGAGCTTGAATCATTGAATGGTATGGTAATGCATGCCAGAAGAAAGTTGCAGGTCTTTATTACTAAATCAGCAGTTAAAGTTCCAGTTTTGTTTTCTTTTATCAATCAATCTCATCAAGTCATCATACAAAGAACTTATCATAATACTGTACTACAGTCTACAGGTGAGTTTCAGATGGTCCAGTAAAGGCCCAAATAAGCCCGCCCATGAATGAGAAGAAAAAGCAGCACGCACCAAGATCCCACATCAGTAGAGATAGCAAGACAGAAACAGTATATAAACAATTGCATCAAGGTTACAGGACACGACCTTACTTGAACAGGATCTGTTCTATAGGATCGTACCTCTGCATCCTTGATTTCTAAGGAGACAGAGAACCAAGCCTGGTGGATGAACTCTGGCTGCTCGACCAGAGCGTGATTAACAGTTCTGTTTGGCTCAATTGAGCCACTCGGTTCCATAGAGGATCGTTCTCAGCTCAGCTCCGGCTGGCCGGGATGGTCTTGCAGCTGTCTGACAAAGCTATAATAGTACTAGTTTTCAACTAACTAACAGGGGCTATTTCAATGCAACTAGTTCTACCAATCATCACATCATCCAATCGAAACGCAAAATAATACAAAGATTAGATTTTTACTCGCAAAATAAGACAAAGATTAGATATTTACTCGCAAAATGAAGCAAGCTAAGAGTTTTACTCACAAAACAAGAATGGATTGGACAAAGGAATAAGGTTAATAACCTGAGGGGTAGGATTGAGAAGGAGAAAAACGCACTGGTAAAAGAAAGTGCCAGTGGCAATTTTATCGACAGTGGCAGTATAAGCTTTAAGACCCTGACAAGCCTGTTCGAACTTGTCACGCGCCTCGTCTTCCGAGAGAGTGATAGCTCCGACGACAGTGACGTGAGGTTCGAATTTGGGAGCGTTGAATTGGGATCGGAGAGAGTCCATCAGTTTCTTCAACCTTGGGGTCAATTCAGACGAAGGGAGACCCCACACCGAGTAAACCTCTTTCTTCACAGGTGTGATGATGTTACTGCTGCTATCACTATCCATGGAGATTGATTATCAGTAATCAGATGAGTTGGGTTTGGAGTTTAGGAGATCTGTAATTGCTGCTGGATTGTAAGGAAATGAGATGAAATGAAAATAAAAGATAATCAGTAAGATGCAGTGTTGACCGAACCAAGGATGTCATATGTTTCTCACTTGGGGATTATATATGAACTAGATTTGAAGCACCGCGTGTCCATTAACAATTACACTAAAAAATAAATAATCGAAAAATTTTCATTTATTTTAAGGTGCACAAACTATATAGTAAGGAGTGTTGCTGAAAAATTGATATTTTTAAATTGATAAAAGGAATTAGTTAAAACTTAAAAATATTATACAACTCTTATTAAAAAATGATTGTTTCAAACGTTATATACTAAACGAAGTCTGTAATTCGATTAATGACATTAATAACATTTTTACCTTAAAATATAGATTTGTATCTCCACAATTTACTTACAAAATGTCGTACACTTGCAATATATCAATTATTGTGCTTTTAGCAATGTGGGAAAAAAAATTCATATATTCCGCATAACTTCATACTTTATCATATTTAATCATCACATGGGAAATCATACATTTATTAAACGAAGATTCTACTAATTAGCCAATAAAAATATTATACACCGGTGATAAGAAATAACTGCACGGGGTAATGATAATTCCCCTGTGATTTCAAGCATTATATACAATGTATTGACAAAATAATAAATCTGGTAAGTACATTAGGGAAGGAGAATGAAGATGAGAGAAACCAGGCTCAATATTTTGGCTTCAACTATGAGCCAATTCATCACCATCTCTTATAAAGAATAAAAATAGGAGTACATGTGTTCTGGTGTTGGAGTTGATACCCTATGTTCAAACTTCAGACACTCTCCCTCGACTCTGGCATTCTGTAAGCTCACTTGAATGTCATCATGACGGTTCCTCAACAACCAGTTCCTCCACAACCTTAGCAAGCTCAGACGGTCCAATTGGTCAGCCTCCTTCCCCTCCGCTCAAGTTCAAAAATATGCAAAAGGAGTTATTATTTGGATGTGGACATGTTTCCGGGGGGGGAGTATATATGAATGTATCCACCAAACCTCACCTAAATGGGGACTAATCCAATGGAAACTGATAAGAGAACATCTGAATTCAACTCTCACCATCCGACCCATGTTTCTCTGCAATAATTCATATTCAAGCAATCATAACAAATTCAAAAGAAATCACACATAAAAGTTTAAAAAAGAACAACAACAGTAAATACTATATTACTTATAAGTATTTCCAAATAATTTGAGAAGATAACATTAAATAATAACTTACTTTAGCATTTTATCAAACAAAGGGTGAGCTTGAATATTTGATTGCTACACTTCAATTGTCGGATGAGTATCTCATTCTGGCATTTTCTCAAACATATGGAGACCTTGATATCTACAGTTTTGTTCTATAACAGCTCTATACTCCAATGAAACAATGCAGGCACATTCTGAACAACTAATTCACCAAATAAACATTCAAAACGAATGGAATTCACAGGGCGGAAACTGAAAGTATAAAAAGAAAACAGAAGGTGAAATATTAATGATACATGCTTGCTTGCCTATAATTTTTCACTTCCTTCTTAGTACTCCCTCTGTCCCATTAATAATGAAACAATTTAATTTTATATGGTTAATAAAAAAAAATATAATCATATAATATGTAGTTAATAATAATTTTGATATATAAAAGTACATTTGGACCCAATATAGACACATTATGCTTAAAGATGAATTGTATTATGGTTTATTTTCTTAAATGTAGAATGGTTTCACTTCTAACGAGACGGAGAGAATATCATTTATGTTGCTGGCTCACCTAATTTGGTTGACAATTCCAATTACAAATGGGACGATAAAATGCACAAATATATCATATGTATTCATGTTGTTCTTCGGAAAATAGTATTATATCAACACTTTTTATTTACGAATGCTATTAAAAAAATGCACACAGTGATGCATGGCTGTCTGTGTATATGTTATTGTTATCAACTATTCAGCTGTTCTGTTATTCATTTCAATTCAAACAGCTTTTGCACATATGTGCCCCTATGACCACTGTAACATTTCAGCCAAGTATCAGTGTTTGCCTCAAATTCTAGCTAATGTGACTTTTGCACAGATGCTTCCTAGCTTGTTCACCAAGACTTTCCTATCACCTTGTCCAAGAAACATAACCATATCAACTTCAGACTATAGAGTGTGGCCAGCAACTATGGAAAGTAACATTGGTGAAATTTACATTTCTGATGGATGGAAAGCATTCATGGAGCACTACTGCCTTAGGGGCGGCCAGGTGTTGGACATTTTGTATGACAAAGAATCACACTTCTACATGTATTTGGTGTGGGGGAGAAAACCCTTCCACTGTCGTCCATATCATTTGGAGCACGAAGATGTTCTGTTCTCAGCCAGCAACCTGATTCAGTAAGTGAGTCTGCATATACGGCTGGAGCGCCGGATATCGCTCCTAGAAAAAAGACACGTAAAGCTACTCATGACTGTGAATATATTCTGTTTATATAATATCAGCTTTGCTATTTCTGTGTATATACCCCTACAGTTCCGGACTTGACGTTGTCTGCAGTAAACTTGTTTCACTGTTATCTCAACAACTAACCAAACAACCACCAATCATTTCTTGATAGATATCTCAACGGCGGAGGAAGTATCCGACAGCGACTCAGATGGTTCGATTTAAAAAATTGTAATCTCACATATCAGTAACAATCCATCAGACAAGGTAAATCTCAGTATAACACTTTTATTCTGTTTCATATGTGTCATCTTGGCAGAAAATGATGGATCAAGAAATGAGATCACTCCATATTGCTACATTGTTATGCAGCGTTCCTACCTCACCGGGCAATGCAACCTGGCACGTTTATAGTTATACTTGAGCTCCTACAGATTCTGAGGTTTATATTTATTTTTTCCATTCTCATCCACCTTGCAGACAATTCCGCTAGAGTTTGCAGAAGCAGTGCTCAACAAAGGTGTCAATGAGCGTACATTATGGTTGAAAGGTAAGGGGGTTTGGTCTGTGACGTGTCGGTGTTGGAAGGACAAAGCAAAGATAACTACCGGTTGGGATGCATTTGTCAAGGACAACATGCTTTGCACATACGATGTCGTTGCTGTGGAACGCAATACAAAGGATGCTGCAAAATGGGACCTCACCATAAGAGAAACCAGGGGCGCTTTGGGGGTGCACAGGGTAGCACGTAAGAATTAATGGACTTGTTTATTAATTGTTACATATATAACCTAACCTACGTGATCTACCACTAACGATGAAGATGCAGTGAAGTTTCTAATAGTCTCAGTAACTTTGATATGAAAATATGGAATGTATGCGCGGAATGGTTTTTGTATTATGTTAAATCGGATACGTCCGATGGATCACCTCGGATATAAATCTGGACCTGCAATATCACTTAACTATTATTTTCAATGCACTCTAATCATAGTAATGGTACATTATCAGAACAAAATTCAATGCTCAGAATAGATTCAGTTTCACATATAGTGCTTGTTGTTTTAATTAGATGGATTAGTTATAACTTGTAGATGGATTTTGTGTTCTGGGAAATTGTATAGCGGCCACACCAATTTTAGTGGCACATGAAGTAATGAATTTCTCCCATGACTTTACATTTACATATCAGGCACTACGTGTACTAGCAAAAATTCCATATGGTTACTTGACAAATTTATAAGCCTAGTATATATGGACAGCTTTCTGCCCTTATTGGAACAGTATTGTATTGGGACTATGCATTACCAACAATATTAGCCAACGTGTTAAAAAAGATAAAAAGAATTTAAAAGAATAAAAAATCAAAGTTTTTTTGATTTTTAAATTTTAATAATATCGTCGATTGAGTTTTTTAAAAAAACAGCCAAAATTCACATTTTTCATTGTACTTTTAATATATTATATTATGATTTTGAGTTGTTAGTATTGAAAGTTTTAGTAACAATTTTAACATATTTTGTTATTTTTTAAGAGATAATATCATAATTTTAATGTGTCGGGAATGTATGATTTAATTATAGTTTTAACCTCGTTTATTCATTTTTAAACAAATGGTGTGATGGTTTGAAGGACCTACATGATAGCTTTATGACGACTTATTATAGTTTTAGTGACAGTTTAATACCATTAAACAACCATTAAACATATCTAAAAAAGTTGCAAAAAATTCATTAAAACAAAAATACACAAGATTAATATAAGCTACTTGGTCATCCAAATATTTAAAATATCTATTTTCGTAGAAAAATTACAATAAATGTTCATTCGACTTTCTCTCTTTTGTTACATGTGCTTGTTGCTGCAATGTTGCAATGGCAACTTTGGAAGGTCTATCATCCAACTTTGTTAATCATCATTCGTAGTGACGATCTCAATTTTTCCGATCTCGTTGAGCTTTTCGAATCCGAGCTAATCGAATCGCATTCAGTCGAGTTGATTGAATCTTAGTTCATTAAAACTGGAATCTATTGAATCCGAGCTAATCGAGTTCGATCTCGTAGTGAGCTTGGCAATTTCTCCAGCGGCGGTGTTGAGCGGATTGGTGGTGGTGATGAGGGCAATATTTTCCGAATGGAGGTGAGAGCGAGAGTTAGTGAAGTATAGAGAGAGAGAGAGAGAGAGAGAGAGAGAGAGAGTGAGAGAGAGAGTGTGTCGTATCGTATTAATTTGTGAATTGGAATTTTATGAGAGAATATTGTTTATTTAAGTTATTTATATTAAATTTATCAATTGCTTTGTAGTGCTTTTAACTGATTTTTTATTGTGAAAATCAGATTTTCTTTATAAATTAAAAAAATCTTCCCTTTAACTATACTTCCTCAAAATATTATATTGTCTGGAATAAAAATATGTTACACAAATCTTTCTAGTGATTTCGAATGGGATAGTTCTAACATTCAAAAAGTGTAATACCATTCGACAGCCGAAGAAAAACAAACGCCACCCCAAAAGACAATGTGGCACCAAGGTTATAAATTGATAGACTAAAATGAATATAAGTCAAAGTTTTGAAGAATATAAGCCAAGCATGGCGGGTAGTTGTTTGCTTCACCGAGTAGATTGGTAACAAAAGGGAAAGAATGAAAGAGGAGAAGGAAGAACGTAACCGCCAGAGTCAGTAGTAAATAGAAGATAGAGGGAGATGAAGAAGGGATGGAGAATGAGATAATGGTGAATTTTCAAAAATTATTTCCAATAGCTTAATTATGTCAAACAACTAACATGGATTATACCAATCTCGTTCTACATACGCAATTGAAGAATTCTTGCATGTGCATATTGATATATTTGCATATGAGGCTTGTGTGCACATTTACTCATCCATATGTTTAGCCCGCATGATGAGTACTAATCCTATACGTGCATATGGACTAGTACTTAGATACTTACCATGGTAGATATAAACTAATGACTATAGATCATATATATTATCAATTGATCTTTACTTGGGTAGATATACTTTATATAATAAATTGCACATGTACGATAAATATTAAAGTAAAAGACTAGTTTCAAACATATTTCCTTAGCAATTATAGAGACATTCACATATATAAATATTTCGCACGCCCTTGCAGTAGCCACCTGTGGAACCTGGGATATTCGTAAGGCAATTGCGAAGACATGCCACATTTCCCTCTGCACCACAATTGTTATCTCCGATCTGATGAACACATGTTTCGGACTTTGCATCTGCATTTTTATACATAAATTATTTTTTGGTACTATCTTGTGCATTAAGTATATGTTTCAACAAGATTTACGTGTGAAACAATACTGAAGATTGTATCTGTGTTCTCACCAGTTGCAAGAGAAACAATGACGACCATCCATAGGATTGCTTTCAATAACTTGTCCATGCCAAACTATATTAAGAACCCGGAATGTGAAGTTTATATAAGTGAATGACAGAATAAATGAACAAACTAGATCTTGTACTTATACTATGAAGGTTGGATTATTGCTTCATATCAAGAAGCTATTTTATCGGTGAACTGAAAAATCTATTGGTAAAGAGCAATTACGAGTGAATTACCTTTGCTATATTTGGTTAGTGCAAGCCTTTCAACGGATGTGAGTGTCTGTTAATGTTACATACATAAGGATCAGCTTATGGTTACAACAGGTGTAACTGATTAACGTATATACATTCAGTTATACGTTTCATCGCATATAAAAATATTTTCTTTACTCATCCATAAATCGTTAAATCACATGTAAAAATATTTTCTTAACCTTAACTGTCGATATTTGTAATTTTTGCGGTTTGAATTCGATAAAAAAAAACATACCTAGCTACCATGTTGGACGTAAAGAAGGGAATTCTTATCTGTGCTAGCTCATGGTACTCGAACTTAGAATGAGCATGGAAAAAATAACGCTAATTCTTCATATTTTGCCTGTTCCGCCAATTTATTCTTGGAATCATTCAGCATATAGGAAAAGCCCAAATTTGCCCAGATTTTGAACTGTTAGTTATTATATATAATAGCAGCTTATACTGACATATCACACAAAACATACAAACATTATGTTGCACATATATATATACCACATATATTGGTGGAGCTTGGACATCTTTCACCAGCAACTCCTTCATAGAAGGTTATCTCATCTTCTCAAGGGAAAGGAGCTCTGGTCTTCATCTGAGCCTCCTCAACATCCACTTTGAAACCCTTGCCATGTTGTCTCCAGTAATCTGCCTGCGGATTAATCCACTCAGGTTCGGCAATCTCCACCCGTGCAGTCCTCAAAGCATCACTGGATAAGTTGTACTTGGCATCTCTCTTCGCTATGAGATCCGGTGCAACGACGCCCATTGTCGTCCCCTGAGGGGACACCATCAATGCTGGTGAACCAACCGGCAACTTATCTCCTGCAAAAATGTACCATACCAATGATTTTGGATCCTTAGATTATTTCAATACCCATGAAACCATCAAAATTTCTATATGAGATCCAAATCCCGCCTGCAACAATGTGCCATATACCAATGATTTTGGATCCTTAGATTATTTCAATACTCATGAAATTAAACCATCAAAATTTCTATATGAGATCCAAATCCCACTAAATTATTACAACACTAATAAAAGCACAAAGTCATAAGAGTGTGAGACGGACCGGCAATGTTCTTAAATTAATATGTATTATGTTTTAGTACTCCTCCATTCCATTTAAAACTTTCCCATCTTTTCATTTTGGACGTCCCATTTAAGACATCATTCCTTTTATGGAAACTCAATTTCTCAATTGTTAATACTTTATTCACTTATTTAAATATTTTATCAATTCTATTTCTTACTTTTTAGTATAGATGTAGTATACATTAACGAGATAAATCATTTTTTTACTCGAAAACTTCTTTAAATCGGTGCAAATACAATAATATTTTTAAAATGGAATGGAGGGAGTAACGAACATAAAATGATGTTTTAATTTTTATGAGAAGATATTTTATGTCATTCTAGTAAAATAGAGGTTGTTTCGAAAGCGATTAAAATGGATTAAAATGGAAAGAGTTGTATTTGAATTTTAACTGTAAATAATAATTAAATATATGTATAATATATAAGGAAATATAAATAATGTTCTATGAAAAGATACTTTATGTCATTTTAGTTTTAAAAAACTCTAATGCTTGCTTGAAAATCGATTAAAATGGACATTCAATTGGGTTACAACCGCAAATAATAACTAAATTATAATTGAATTTCGAAACATTATATTTGGATTGGAATTAAACTTCAATAAGAGTTAGTAAGAGTGTAGTGACATGTATGTTTTAACATTATTTGATTGATTATTGATTTTAAATGCTATTTGCTTTATTTAAGGTTTCCATAATATTTAAAAAGTAAAATGAGAGAAAGAATATGTAGAAAGATATATTTGAATTGATTATGAATATTTGGTGATTAAAGATAATACTCTGAATCAAGATAGTGACCAGTAATTTGGAAAAAGAAAGAACTAATAGACAGGTGCGGTAGAATATGAATATTACTGCACTACTTTCACATGAGTGCTACGGACTTGATACTCTCCCTGCTCCCTCTTCCGTCCCGTACTAATTTATACATTTATTTATCATTTTCAGTCAAAAATACCACACTGAATAAATAATAAACAATTTCAATCATTTATACTCAACAAAATCATACTAGTTCATATTTTACCTCTATCAGTTTGCCAAGTGCACCAGAATTTTCCATAGGTTTTGGCGAGATCTTGCAGCTCTGGTTTCACCAACATTTCTGGGACTCTTGGTGTCACCCACAGGCCTGATTTTATCTGTAAACATGATGCAATTAATTACAGTAAATTTCTCGTACGTGTTAACTCAAATTGAAGTATGTATACGCAATTATAGAATCTACGAACCTCATAAGCATGTGAGTGCCATAGCTTCTGTTCATCAGCTGGCAAGGTCTCAAAAATCTTATCAGATACAATATACTCCACCCCTACACAATTCAAAAATATCCACTCTGTGAAATTCTTGTAAAATTCGTGCTGTTTTTCTCTCTTATAACACAAGAAAGGTCGAAAACAAAGCGAAGAAAATGGTTAGGAAAGAACCGATGAGGCGGCCATGGGAGTCGTCGGAGTCGTAAACGGCACACTGGAGGAAGTCCTGGTTGATGCGGGTGCAGTAATGATGGGTCTCGATCTGGCGAGTCATGTCGTGGCTGTAAAGAGCGAAGGTGCAGACATGCTGGTTGATGTGCTTGATGGGCTTCAAGGACTGCATCATCTGAGCTCCTTTGTCGAGCATGTGTTGCTCCATCGTCATCGCCTTTCCCGGTGGCATTTCCGTGCTTCCGGTAGCTGCTGCCATTGCAAGACTTAGATTTTGATTGATTTGTTCTGAATTTGGAGTGTCTTTGATTTGTTCAGTTGATTGTAGCGGTGTATTATAGAGGGATGGGGAAGTATGCAAAAGGCCACGTATGCGTCGATGTGGCTGGTACTTGTTGCCAGGTGGTGAAAAGATGACTTCTCTTTGTGACACGTTAGTAATTGTCTTCTACAGCCACGTGGCTGTTCGGTTTAGAATGGTACTTAAATACGAAGAATTAAGGATTAACAATTAAATTATAATTTATTCATTAAAATGAGGGGTTAGTGTATAATTATAATTAAAGGGTACTGTAGGTTGAAAATTGAATGGGAATTGAATTGTAATTAAAATTATTGAAAATTGAGTTGTAATTGAATTCTGAAAATATAAGTAAATACGTAATTTAAATTGTTTGACAAATTCAAATTAAATTCATCTCAATTACAATTATATTATAATTCTAAATCAAACAGCCACTACATGTCATTCTAAGTTACTTAGGTGAGTTTTCTATTGTATTATAGCATTATATGATAAATGATAACTCGTAAATATAAGGAATAAATATTTTGAGAGATAGTCTCCAAGTTGTTTAAAATGTTATTAATCAGAATATATATATTTTTAGTATTGAAGTTTTTTATATTACAATAATAATATAAATGTTTTAATTAATAATATGAATAATTTTATTGTTAATTTAAATAATTTTTATATACCGACCGTATTTTATAAGAATTTGTATTTTACGTTTCACAAACCATCACTAGCACAGTTGCGGTAAAATCTTGCTCGTGTTGAAATTGAAAGAGACAGTGCTTGATACATCTACAATCCCTTTTATATTATCTCGTTCATCTCAGTCATGCAAGGCTACATACAGTCTTATTGAATTGATCAATGATTGTTTGGAGATTCATTGTAGTTTTGGTTGGAACCGAAACATCGTGAAAGAATAGGAAATGAGAGCAGCGTTCTAATAACTTTAGGACGTGACATTATTAACAAACGAATGGCAAAAACTTTGGCTATTCGAATCTACATGAATGGCAAGAACTTTGACAGTTCGAAAAAACAATAATGTGCTACATTTAGCGTCTAGCACTGCCAAATTAGTCCTCTAAAGTCTAAACGGATATTGAGTAGTGATAATTTAATTCCCGTCTCACATGAGAATTCCTCAAAGTATAATGTTCGCAAGAACAATTAAACGACCATTTTCCAAGGTTATAAAGTGAATTATGTCGCACTTGCAAACTAATTAAACCATATGTTGCAAACAAACCAGGATGAAACCAACATAACGATGTCTAAAAGTTATAACACAAATATATGACAAACAGGGAAGAACTCCTAAGGTAGGTAAAATCTGCAGAGTCTAGAACGTATGATTGAATGAGTAATTATTTAACATGACATAATATTAATACTATCTTCTATTATATTTCCATTGTGAGGAAATTAATTGCCTGCTCGCCTTCATCAACTTGTAGTAGGTCTAGGCTTCATTTCAGTAGTTTGAATATCGATTGCGAAACCTTTGCCAGTTCCAATCCAATAGTCTGCATACCGCGAACCTGATGTTTCTGGCAACTCCATATCGATCCTGCTTTTACACAAATCATCCGTAGATATTTTGTACTTCTGATCGCGTTTCTGGACCAGCTCAGCCTTCACCTCAGCTCCCATTTGCGGCGACATCATTAATGCAGGTGCACCTAGGGGTAGTCTGTCGCCTGCGAGTTTTCATACTTCTGTTACGCGTTTATGTAACAAGAACTAGTCTCATCTCTCATGAAACTTATCCATAATCATCGAATCAAGTGGAACTCATCTAAATACTAACATTAAAGAATCATAATTTAATTATACTTGTAATACGGAATTAATGATAAATCAAGGCATCTAGATCTGAAAAATAACCTCTATCAACTTGCCAAGTGCACCAAAATTTTCCATAAGTCAGGGCAAGGTCCTTGAGTTCACGCTTCTGAATCATCTCTGGAACTCCAGGGTTCACCCACAACCCTGATGTAATCTGATCATACACTAATCAAATCAAATCAGTCCTTTTCTTAGTTAAGTAATTAACATCAATAATGAAAAATAATTACATAAAGAATAGACCTCGAAACCATGTGAATGCCAAAGCGTCTGTTCCTCAGGTGGAAGAGTTTGAAACACTTTGTCAGAAATGATGTACTCTACACCAATGAGTCGAGCTGAAGAGTCATCAGAGTCGTAAACGGCACACTGGAGAACATCCTGGTTGAGTCGAGTGGCGTAGTGATGAGTCTCGATCTGACGAGTCATGTCGTGGCTGTAGATGGCGAATGTGCACGCGTGTTGCATCATCTTCTTGATCGGTTTGAGTGATTGGGTTAGTTGAGCACCCTTGTCGATAATGTGCTGTCCTACTGTCATCGGCTTGCCCGGTGGCACTGATCCGTCACCTGGCGGCATTGGCGCTGGGTTTTTGTCACTCGAAGCCATCTTGTTTGTCGCTCAGATTTGCTTAACAAGTTCTACCTGTTGATTTATGATGGAAATGGGAAATGAGTCAGTCTATATTTAGGTGGTGATGGAGGAAGTGTTGTGATGTCTCCACGTAGGGTATTGAGGTGGCTCACATTGCTCAAAACTCTGCTTCTGCTTCGACGTCTGTCTGCCTCTAGATAAGTTATATTGTCTCTATAGAGACTCCGATTGCATCATGTCGTTAAAGTGGATCAATCAGTATCAAAGGTCTTAAATACCTCGACTGATTTAGAACAGGTCCAGGTCAAATAGCAATGATTCGAAGAGATTTAAATTTTAATACATTTGTGATTAATTACTGATTTCAGACGAGAAAAATATGAAACCACACAACAAAGCTATAAACTCCTTTCCTCACAAGCATAACATTTCAAATCTGAAACTTACAATTTACCTACAGCACACAATCATCACTCACAACTAATGAGAGTTAATCCTTCATGATATTACAGCTCATGAAGTCTAAGGCTCTACCTTCTTCAGCTCATGAACTCTACTCTCGTTAACAAGCTCGACGATCTCCTTTCTGTACTTGTACCTCTTCGATACCAACAGGTAGACAAAGAAGTTCAACAGGCTCAGTATCGAAAGAAGCCAAAAGAACAAGTTCAGGTGTTGCCTGTTTATGTTGTTTCCAGCCAGCCAGCCCTTACTATTAGTTACGTCCTTCGTGGCACTGTTTACGATCTTAACAAGAATGGTGCTGAGGAAGTAACCGAGAGACATAGAGGTCCACAGGAAGCAGCTTGAGATTGATTTTAGATCTTTTGGAACTTGTGAGTAGAAAAACTCTAGTAGCCCAACGTACGTGAACAGGTCGGCTATGCCAAAGATGAAGAACTGGAATGACAGCCAGAATACACTGATTGGGATTGGTGGCATTAATATTGGGATCGCATCCAGCATATTGTGCTCCTTAGCCACGCCTTTTCGCTTCACCTGTTAAGTATAATAAGTTGTGTCATTATCTTATGGTATCAGAAAAGATTTGCTTTTTTTGGATGAGGACACATTCAAACAATTAGTTAGTTATACCTCAACTATCGCGGCCACTGCCATGGAAATGGCAGAAAGAATGAGACCGACTCCCACTCGTTGAAGGTGAGTTATCCCAGTGGGGATGCCTGTGAGCTTTCTTAGGAAGGGGACTATTATCTGATCGTATACTGGGATGATGATGATCAAGAAGGCTACTGGAAGGATCGGAATACTAGCTGGTGGAATCTTGAAATTTTTAGTGATGCTTGTGTCCATAGTATAGCCCTGTTGGATGGAGAACGTTTGTAGCTGAGCCAAGCAAAGAGTCATGATGATTGTGCAGCAAAAGACTGGCACCATGTTTAGTATGATTTTCGCGTTTTCCACTTGTGTCACTCTGCAGACTTTCCATGGGTTTGGAGCTTCAGAGTATGATGCTTGGATAGCTGCTTTGTCCAAGCACCTAATACATGAAATCGGTTTAGCTTCTGGTATAGAACAGACATGCTAATATCTTGTACAATCAGTTATTTTATTTTCATTCACGTGTTTGTTATGTTACCTGAAAACCTTAGTATGAGGTAGAAAGTCGAGGTGTATTGCAGCTTCGCTATCCTCATGAATCTCATACAGCTGACTGGGATCCTCAGGAAGTTGAAGATTTCTGTTGCGAATGGCCACAACATACACCTGTTTGGAGGGATGAAACAATTATTGTAACCGAAGAGGTCACAAAAACTGAAGCCAAAGTCTGCATACCTGTACTAATTCTTTGAGCGCACTACTGCCATTCAGGACATGATAACGATACCAAGGGAATCCAGACGCGAAGGTTATTACACCAAAGAACATGGCTATAGCGGAGACAGTGAACCCCCAGTCCCATCCTTTATTATCCTGGATCCACACTAAAAAGGTTGAACTAATTGCACCACCTATGCAAATTGCAAGCAACAGGAAGTTGAAGAAACTTGATTTCTGCGTAGCCTCCTTGGGATCCTTATCATCAAATTGATCAGCACCATGAGATGGCACTGAAGCCTTTACTCCCCCGGCCCCAAGCCCCACTAGATAGAGACCCACAAATAATAGCGCAGCGTTGGATCCACTCACTGGCTTGCAGTCAGCACCCGGCACAAACACATTGCAAAGAGGCGGTGAGAGCTTAGGGTAGTGCGCTTGCAATGCCAACAATCCAAACCCCTGCATTAAGACAATATTAGTAGAAGAAATGTATATTGCGTATTCACTAAAGCCGTGAAAAGTACTAACCAAGAACTCGATTATTGCTGAGACGACGACTGATGTAAATCTGCCAGCATAAGTATCTGCTAAGAAGGCAACGATGAGGGTGAGTAAATAAGTAACTCCCATGTAGTTTGTCAACTGGTTTGCTGCATCAGCTATTTCAAAGTGCATCGTCCGCGTGAGGTAGCTTATGAGGTTCACCGCAACAGCAAATGTTGCAATGTTCTCGAAAGTAAAACCACCTTCAGGTACACAGAGAGTATATGTTAGCTAGAATTCAGATGAAATCAACACGATTGATAATTTGTCATATGAATCGCCAGATGGAATCTACAGTTGAGAAAGTACCTAAGATGAATGACGAATTTCGCATGCCACCATGTTCATATCTCGAGGCTGTTCTGCCTCTCCAGTCTACCTTCCCATCAATGAGTTCAGTTTTATCCTGCATATATCAGAAATGACTAATATGAGTGACATCTTGTATACGAGAAAAGCCCAACTCATGCAGCAAACGGTGAAAACAAACTGTCAGTAATATATACCATTGTTAACTTGGAATCTCTTAAAATCAGGAGCAAGATAATTAATGGCAAGAGCTCGAGAAGTGATGAAGCTAAGAAGTTGGTGAAACTGTGACATATATATACTGTTTCAGTATGAACAAGTAATCATAGACAGCTTGGCTTTTGTTTTGAGTATCCTTGTACAGAAGCTAAGGCATCTTTGCCGCCTAGGAGAGTTAAATCCTGCTGAAATTGTCTCAATGGCAAACATTTAAGGAAAAAGCAAGCACATAACTTCAGTATTACAATAAGAATAGCCACTAAAATCTTGTAAGAAATAGCAACTATTTCTGCCGTTTTGAGTTTGATATCTTGGCATTTGGTAGGGATCTGTTAGTTGCACATCACAATCTACATTCTGTTATCATCAGTAGTTTCCTGGTCTATCATTTTCATGAACAGTACTTTACTGCTGCTCAATTTTCGATTTCGGCTTTTCGCCTGCAAACCAGGTAAAACTTAAACGAAATAAACTAACTATGAAACATGCTGTCAAATCCGTAGTGTCTGAATCAGTTCAGTTACAAATTACTGCTATATACGCAATCCGGAAACTTATCACAGGTTATTCATTCTATGACTACTCCAAGAAACCGCACTCAACTTTGGCATACATATGAAGGGTACCCAAAATAACGGTGCAATGTGCACCTTGTCAGTATGATTATCAGTACGAGCTTCAAACAGGTTCAATTGATAATCATAGCATTCATGGACAGTTTTCTTTAACTTGCAACATAATACCTGCAATAATACTACACAAACTCATTGCTGATTACGTCACAAAGACATAATCATGTCTCTTTCAAAACCTGTCTACTGAAGAATTATAAGATATCTGTCTTACTCTGTACCAAGTCATTAACCGTCGATAAGAAAACACAAACATGAGAAACAAAACCAGCAAATACAAGAAGAATATTCTGTCAAAGTGTTCTTTAAAATAAAATGATACTCCAGTACACAGACAACATTAGTTAATTAACAACACTAAACATTACTCACCACAATGAATAACTATTACTAACAAAATGTACAGAAGAATGAGAACAATAACTCGCCTGTGCAAAAAAACTCCTCTAATCTCTGAATTTCATAACTTAGCAAAGAATCTAATCAGTAATTCAATAACGAGTACTTCACACGCAGCACGATTCTTCCTTTATCAACTCCAAGCTTTGCTCCAGTCACGAGCCAATGACCAGGCATATCTTGCGGCCCTTTTGACATTTCTGTCATATCCACAATCTTTGCCAGTTTGCCCACTTGACTCGACCCTTCCCCTTTCTCATTCGGTGAGCTGTCAACCTTCTGTAAGTTCGAGGGGCTATGGTCCCATACAGACCGCCTTATGGTGCACCCTGGTACTTTCGAGAACAGGAGTTTAAGGTGCAACACGCTTTTGGCACCGAAATCCCAAACGCCAAGCTGAGCTCCAGTAACAATGTGAACGCCAGACAGATCACCTATGCATGTGTCTGTAAACTCGATCGGAGCTGTACTCACATGGGAAAAGTTTTTCCATTTTATGGGTTCGAACCATCGGCTATCTTGCTCTTCAGGTCCTTGCCACCTTGGCGCACCTATGGCCACATGAGCGTCCCAGTGGGGTTGAAGAATCTTGGGAAGAGATACAAGGTGCTGCAAGTTGATAGCAAGTCTATTCTGCTTGCCGCCTTCGAGGCTGAGTTTGAGTCCTGTGACCGGCTTACGCCCAACTGTAACCTGGAATATGAGCATTTGTTAGCAGGTCAAGTATTGTTATGTGCATATTTACACATCAGTTGAAGCTCTATCTCATCACGGGTTGCTTGCAGTAGTTTGAGATTTAAGTGCTCAAGTTTGGAGAAAACAAATGACCTATTAGTAAAATCTATGGAGAGATAGCAGTGCACAAACAAAATAGAGGGGCTGGTGCATGCAGATTTTCTAATTTAGTAGCATAAATAGCTTGAATTTAGAAAAATGAAGCTGAAAGCACCAAAATCCTACTCGTGCTCGGAATAGTGAGAAGTTATTTTTTAAGAGCTGTTAGATGTTACTTCAAACTTATTGAGAACAAACCTTTTAGACCAAAACATGTTTTTCACTCTACACAACTGCACCAAGTTTTATTTCACATTGTCAAATTTCCAAGTCTAATAATAGTCACTGTAATAAACAGTTGGATGTACACAAAGAGAATAAGTGAACTGCAAAAACTTTTGTAACATACTGTAATTCTACATATGAACTAAATAATTTGTGTTCATCTATTAGGGTCCACGGTTGCTACCACATTCGGCTTTGTACATAGATTAGCATGTGCTTCATAAAGCATCAATTTATCATGTCGAGATAGAGGACAATGCATGCCAATCAGTAACAAGATACAAACATCATGATTCTGGAACATATTTTCCTTGGTAAAGCACACAAGAAGATTTTTCTTGCACGCAAAGAACATTTTCATTCAGCAACTAACTGGATCTGAATAATATGGACTGGTAATTACCTGGTCTGGGCTTATGTAAAGTTTAGGACCCATTAAGCTGAACTGAAGAGATGAACAGACAGGCTCTTTCCTTTGCAGGTTGTTCTGTTCTGGGGCCCAAAACCGAGAAATTTGAAAATCCAAGAAATACTGAAGATCCTCGATCGGTGGCTTGTCTGAACAAAATAGAAATATGACACGCCATTTAATTACAAAGAAAAGACAAAGCACAACAACCCTAAATTACAACAAGAATGCTGATGATTACAGGAAATATAATTAAATTCACATTTGTATGCATCATAAATCATATGCATTGTTTTTTTCCATCCTTGCTGACCAAACAGGCATGGAACCTCTTTTTCCACACCCGTACATTTACGAATGTCAAACAAGTAAAAGTACATGTCAACTATTCGGAATGAGGTCTAAACAACCAAGACATTAACAGCAAATATAGGAGAGAACTTACTTCGTGAATGTGAGAAATAACGGCAAGTAGTAACAGTCGAGACAACTGAAAAATAATGTGTAGCTAACATTCATAGTGGTTGCAAAGTATTTTTCTTATAGTACTCCAAGCTACGGAATATAAAATTAATACCACATTGAAAATTGCTCATTTTAATCTAGAAAGATGCTTCTTTCAAGGTGATCTTAGAAATTGAACCCTAAATCTTGTCAAGCCACATAAATAACATGTCAACAAAGGAACGTGTTCTTTGGCCTACAAACCCCGCTGCTTCTGCAATCGTCATAAGTATTTTCTAGCAGAGAACCTAAAAGTACTCCCACGTTGGTAACTAAAGAAGCAAATAGACAAGCAGGCTCTTACACTCCAAATATAACTCAATAGCTCGAGCTAAATGTTTTATTCCGGGCACTCCTTCGAGCAATGACACTATTGGTGTAAATGTCATGTTGATCACGTCGGGTGCAGATTCTACAGTCTTGGCCCACTTGGCATAGCTCTGTTCAAGGTCATCTCCTCCCCTCCTCCTGAAAATAACAGTAACATCCTGCACAAGGTAAAACTAGCTCAACTGAGTTTGCCTACTTCCAAAAGGTCAAATGGTTTCTATATAAAATTTAATCCTTACAAACATGAGATAGTTACATTTTGCAACCACAAAAACTATAGGACCTTTTATAGATGCATCCTTTTTGCGCTTGTTCAGCTTTATAACTACTGACTACAAACAGTTTCGTGCAATATTCCTTGAAGATGCTTGCTCAAACACAGTGGAAAATGTAACAGTGTAGCATATTGTCGGAGCAAAATGGCAAACTTAAGATAAGGTTGCAACATGCAATGACTTTGATCAACATATAATTACGACTGTCAAGTGAGAATTTGCTATGTTATCAGATGCAGGCATCAGGCTATTATGCATGGGGCTACAAAATGTAGTTATCCACATAATTAGAATGTATGCACGGGTACTGGTTTATTAGATCAGTCCCCAGAGTAATATTTCAACAGTGTATATAACATATAAGTGCTTCGATGAGGAAAATAAGTCTTCCATGAGAATGACGGTTTCCACTAACCTTGTCCTTGTATTTTAATGACCCAACACTTGAGTTGCCCCTTGAATCTGAGAACCTCTGGTCTGCAATGTCATTCAGATAGTTTTCAATGTCTGTCACTGATAAAGGTGATGCTTGGTGCTGTCTAATGTAGACTACATCTCTTCCACCAATTGTTGCAGAGGTAACAATGTGGGTGCCGTAATTTTCAATAAAGCTGACAGAGATAACTTTAAATCAGATGTTATGAGACAGATTGAGCACTAGTGTGACCACAGTCAATGTAATTATAGCCATTTAAAAGTCATAATTTCTCTATGCATGAAAAGCACAAAGCCGCAAACATAATTGTTTAGCCTGAAAGAAAATTTTGATATGCAGTGAAAAAAATCAATATACAAGGTCAAGTATGCATCTGGAAGGGTTAAGAGTCTATTTAACTTTCAATTATCAAATCCCAGGATCAAACTTGCACCTTTGAAGTATCCAACTTACAATTTTCACGATTTAATTGTTGCATAAAGAAATTAATGATTCATCCAAATATGGATCAAAGTTTCGTTCGAGGTAAAATTCTGGCATAATAAATAAGAGCAATATTTGAAGATTTTATGTGCATGTCTTGCAACATACAAAAAAAAAAATTTAATGGAAACTTCAAGTAGACTTTCAGATTTTTTAAAAGCTTCAAAATTATCTATTTTCTGTTTTGATTCAAGCAAATGGGAATTTTAACCACAGCATCTGTATCCAAGACAAGTATTATAGGCCAGTAAATTCTTATGCTAGAGAAATAGTTCACCTTGATAAGGATGCAGGGTCCCAAGAATATGGAACGGCACGTTTGATTTCATCTGACAAAACTAGGTCTGGTTTCGCTAGTTTAACCTTATATAGAGAAATGATACGCCCCACCATTGCGAGTGATTTTGTGGTTGCTGCATCAATTTGCCGACAACCAGTGAAATTAAACATGGCATTAAGGCTTCCAAGTGGTATGTCACCAGGAACATCTGACATATCATTGAAATATTTTGCCATCTGCAATTACAAGTGTCAACAATTATGGTACGCCACGATATGAAATATGCTATGCTGATACGAATTTGTTAGCATTAGATAAACAGATATGAGACATAAATAGCATGTGACGCAGGAAACATTGATAATCCTGCTCTAGATCAAAAAATGTTACGTCTACACGGGATATACAAATTCTTGACCATTCTATATAATGCAAATGCTTAATTTGCAGTTATAACTATTAGATTTCCTTTTTGGACTTGACCAAGGCGTATCACCTGCCGACAGCAGCAATTAATCTGCCTCGGATTATAAAAGGCAGTTTGTAATTTTTTTTTAAAAACCAGAAAATATCTCTACTAAACTGATCCAACGAGGTTTTAGTGTCAATGTCTTCTTTGAATCCCAACCTTTATTATTAGAACTTTATGTGCAAAAACATTAATCAATGACTTTATTTGTAATGTAACTGGTACAGAAGTGGACCTTATCATAATTTAAATTACCAATCCTAAACTATCATTTGAACTCACTTCGATGCTTCAGAATGATTCAAAGTCTAGTTTGAAACATATAAACTACAGTTGGTTTGACTCAAGTTTACATAATTTGGCCAAGAAGTGAACAATGCAACTTAACATAGAAATTACTCGAGAAGAGAGACAAGCTTAATTGCATAGAATTCGAATCAACAATAGGAATGTTGAAATGGCTCCAAGGAAGCATTTCTAAACTTATATCACTACAAGTTATAATGCTTCAGAGAGATGAACAAGCTTAAATGCCGAATATCAAGATCATATATTTCATACATGGAAGAGCATAGATATATAATTACAGTTTCCAACTAGCATATATATTGAATACTCAGGAACCCATTTATTATGGAAGCTAAGGATCATCACCCAAGGAAAACAAATTTGACTAAAATGTAGTAGATAATAGTGACGAGATAAAATGATCGCAAAGAATGGTCAAGGATGACATAAGTAGTTGAATGCATCGTATTTATTATTTGAAATAATTTGCATGTAGTAAATTTAGTAATCTTATTGTTAACCCATCCTATATGGGCAATTCAGGGAAAGAGAGCTCTCCACTTACACCTCAAATTATCCCATCCCCGCCAAAAATAAATAAATAAATAAATCCCTTAGTGGAAAGAGAGTGTTTATCCAAACAT
The DNA here is from genome assembly GCA_036897095.1 of Plantago elongata. Taxonomy (NCBI): domain Eukaryota; kingdom Viridiplantae; phylum Streptophyta; class Magnoliopsida; order Lamiales; family Plantaginaceae; genus Plantago; species Plantago elongata. The sequence goes on from JAYMSP010001352.1 coordinate 30,112, forward strand.
GAAGATTAAATAGGTCTTGCATGCAAACAGATAGTGTCGTAAGCTCCCACGTAATATTATCTATTACGACCAAGTCCATGTATGTAGCCCGATTGGCTGTACTACTTCCATGCTAAATTCCATTGCCATGATTTCGTTATTTTGCAATTTCCATAACTAAAATTAACGACGCGTGTCATTGGCAAGGCAAGCTTATCTCCTACAGATACTGTGCCACCAGATTCCATGGATGTCAATTTAGGTCACTGCTCCAACAACTCAAGGTAAATGAAATGTTCCCAGTTACATAGTTGGCCTTATTTCTCAACGAATTCCCCTTCCACAACTTTTTCACCATTTGCAAATGTAAAGCTCTACTCTTCCTCTTTGATCATCACCCAACCATTCATCTCCACGTTTTCTTCTTACTTGCAAAAGTAGCATTTCTCCACGTGTAAGAGAGATTTGTTGTGTGTGGCGAAAATGCATTTTAAGCCCTAAAAATAAATACTTGTCAAATCTTCATCCATCATTAAATTCAGTTGCCTTATTCTGATAAGAAGGATACGTTCTCAAACCTAATGGCAAGTTCAACCCTTCCACAATGCAATCTCCACTACTACAAAACCCAGTTAGACAGGGTTCAATTTAGCCCCATTGTACTAAACAACGCAAAGGGAATCAAAGCATCCAACTTACATAGCTGCCCAAGTTCTGATCGAATAACACAAACCTCACATTTCGATAGGTCTCCAAACTCCAAAGGCCAACTTTCACCAATAATAACATTTTTGTATATTTTTCAGGCTACTAACTATAGAAACCTCACCAAGACATAAAGCTAATCCAATTAATCATCTAAACCAAGATCGGCATTTCGGTCAACAATCAAACAGAAAAAAATGGTGACCAAGTCATGAACGGAGTCAACAAGAAACCAAAATCAAATCCAGCTGGAAAAAAAAAAGAAAAAGAAAAACCACCCAAGATAAAATTTTGAACCTCAATAAAGCTCCAAACATGTGTTTTCTCGTCGTAGCTACGTCCTCTAACGCAGCTAATGTCAACGGAAACATTTGGGATCAGACAAGAGCCCGAGATTTCAAGATTCTGTGTTTGCTCCTCATCGACAAGGACCAAGCGAGAACCAGGAGCACCTTTACAGTAGAGCAGCCTGATGTCAGAGGTGACGTCAAAGCCACGGCCAAGAGCTTGGATTGAGTTGCTTAGAGTTGTGATCAGAGCGTTTTCGGAAGGCAAGCTGGTGATGGTGTTGGGTGGAGGTGAGAAGGCCATGGGAGAGTTGGGATGATGATTCAAGACAGGGTTTTTATCATCTTTTTGGGGGAAAGATTGGATTTTTGGGGTTTTCTTGGAGGTGGTGGGTGGGTGGGTGGATGGCGGTTTTGGGGAGTCAAAGATTGGACTTGCACAACAAATGCTGGATTGGATTTGGAGGTTTTGGAGTGATGAATGATGAGTTAGTTGGTTGTTTCAATTTTCAATCTAATGGGATGGGAAGTTTGACTCCAATTGTTATTATTGCAGCAAACGCGTTATCCTAGAGAAGAGTGTTCTTATTATGGCAGAGATCATATTGAAAAACCAAATCGAAATAAAATATTACGATTTTTGGATGGACCGAAAATCGACCTCAATTTCGACTTGGTTTGATTATAAATTTGAAATATAACTGAAAAAACTAATTAAATACGAACAACAGAGCAAAGGGTAGATCACATTAATTGCAAAGCTCTTCCACTTACCGTATTTATATTGTTCACTTAATATCGGTAGTAGGTCATCATGAGATTGGGAGATCACTTGAAATACAGTAAATTACATGACTAAGATCAATTTTTTATCAGCTCTAGTTGTGACATAACAAAATCCAATGGAAACCTCTTCCAACCTTTGGGCCCGCCGATCTCATGGATCCGACCCCAAGGGGTGTGACCTCTATTAAACAAAAGATGAACTTACAAACTACTACTATATAGGAAAGGAGAACCAACCTTAGGGAAATTGTCTAAGTGGAACTTCTCCCCTCCACTGAGCAGCACCCTCTCTAATGTAATAAAGTCAACGTGTGTGACCTAGACGCGCCTCTATACCTCTAATGTATATGATTGGGACGACAAACCTCTAGTTTTACAGGAGCCTTCTCATACCCTTCATATAGCACTTATTACTCATAAAGGTAAGCAACGACTATCTCTATGCATATAATCAATAGGGTCAAGCTCACAATCTCTTATCCTACTTGATCATTGAATCTAAGCCAAACATGTCTTAATCAAACCGGTTAAAAGGGACTAACCCATCCTCTTGTTTCCAGGTTCGCCGCACCATGGTCGGGCCAACCGTCCACCCCTTGCGGATTTTGGGTTGACACGACTTTGATACCATTTGTAACGACCCAAACCACTATTGGGTCGAGCCCCGACCCTTTGGACTACTCATGAGCAGGTTTCGGGGTGTTATGTTGGCCCATTATACCAACACTAGTCCTTTCCCGCACATTTTGGACTCACTTGTGTGCAATTTGGGAGACTTCCCAGTTGGTCACCCATCCTAAGATTTCTTCAGCTCAATTTGGAGTTCTCATAGGTGGATTCCCGAAAAGAAAGGTGCACCTAAGCTCTTTGGACTTGACTTGAGATACTGGGACGTTACAGGTTCACTTCACATAAGACTCAAGGTTTGTCTGACCAAATACTTTAGGTTCACCTCAAGACTCAAGGTCTACTACTTCTCAAGCTCAACTTACCTTTTACAAGCTCACCATCTCAGATTATACCTTTGTTGGGGTACCCTTTCCTTAGCTCAAGAACTTAATGAATTATACACCAATTCATATTGGCGTCGTTTGAGGAATCCATTACAAAAAGTCATAGTTAAAAACACAAGCTAAGAAGGGAAGCAACACAAAATGTTTGAGGGCATCAATCTATGAGATCTGGGGGGGGGGGGGGGGCCTTTTTAACTTTTGGCGATAAATAGTTTTTT
>JAYMSP010001353.1:0-33087 GCA_036897095.1 Plantago elongata
TAAGTCATTTTGGTTCCTATGCTCATAGGTATCTTGGCAATCTTTTCAGAAAGCTTAAGATTAAACTTGTTGAGCATATCTTTTGCATCCTTTATTTGACTAATGAATATTCCATCATTGAGTTGCTTGACTTGCAATTCTATGAAATATTTCAGTTCTCCCATCATGCTCATCTCAAATTTGTTTTTCATGAGTTTGCAAAAATCATCACAAAGTTGCTTGTCTTTAGATCCAAATATAATGTCATCATCATATACTTGAACTAAAAGTAGTTTCCCATCATGGTTTAAGGTAAACAAAGTTTTATCAACTTCACCTTTCTTAAAACCACTATCCAGAAGTTTTATCAACATATACCATGCTCTTGGAGCCGGTTACAGTCCATACAGAGCTTTCTGTAACTTATAGGCTATTCTACTTTCTGAGGAAACTTCAAAGCCTAGTGCTTGATCAACATAGACTTCCTCTGCAAGTTCACCATTTAGAAATGCACTTTTAACATCCACCTGATAAACTTTAAAGTAATTATGAGCTGCAAAGGCTAGAAATAGTCTGATTGCATCAAATCTTGCAACTGGTGCATATGACTCATCAAAATCTGAACCTTCAGTCTGGGTAAATCCCTTGGCAAACTAACTAGCTTTGTTTATGGTTTTTTCGTCAATCTCATTCATCTTGTTTCTGAAAACCCACATAGGTCCAATTACAGATATTCCATCCACAAATGGTACTAGTTTCCATACCTTGTTTCTCTCAAATTGATCCAACTTTTCTTGCATTGCAGAGATCCAGTCTTGATCCTTTAATGCATCTTCAATACTTTTAGGTTCAATGTTTGAGATAAAACATCGAAAGAGAGAATCAACATTTTTAGCTATTACTCTCCTAGTTCTAACACCTTGATCAATTGGACCAATCACATCCTTCGTAGAATGATCTCTAATCCATTTCATAACAGGTTTTGAACCAGTAGGGTCATCATCTACGTGATCTGAATGTGAATCATTATGATTTTGATTTGATACTTCTTCACTATCATTGATATTTTGTACATTAGAAATGCGGTAATTATCAGGCGCTTGTTCAGTGTTAGATCTTTTTGGAATACGACTTTCAGAAAGGTTATTCCCAAAAGGATCTCTATGATGGGTAATCTCAGCTTCCATTTCTAGAATCCATAAAGGAAATTCTTCATCATGTTTAAGAGTCATTTGTTGTTACTAGGCAAATCATGTTTTTCATTGTCAGGCTCATCATCAATATTAATGACAGAGTTTCTCCTCTCTGAGGGTTCTTCTTCGGAATCCTTAATCAGAAGTTCCTTGAATCTTTCTGAGAGTTCCTCATCAAGGGGTATTTTCTTTTTTCCTTCATAGAATACTACATGATATGATTCTTCAATCTCCTTTGTTGTTTTTTTGTATACTCAGTAGGCTTTGCTATTCATAAAATAACCAAGAAATACACCTAAATCAGCCTTTGGTTGAAGTGTTCTCAAGTATTCTTTTCCATTGTTAAGAGCAAAACATCTACAACCAAACACACTAAGATGCTTGATATTAGGGGGTCTACGAACCAAAAGCTCATAAGGAGTTTTGTCATGGTGCTTGTTTATCAAACATCTGTTCTGAGTGTAGCATGTTGTGTTTACAACTTCAACCCAATAAATCTCACTTATTTCAGTGTCAGCTAGCATCGTCCTTGCAGCTTCTTTAAAGGCTCTATTCTTCCTCAGCAACATCATTTTGTTGTGGTGTCCTTACTGAAGATAGTCGATGTTGTATACCTTTGCAGGTACAAAACTTTTTTATATACTGATTGACAAATTCAGTACCATGGTCTGTTCTGATTGCGAATACTTTGTCATTTTTCATGACTTCAAGCTTATTGAGCATGTTTGGTATCTCCACCCTAGCACCAGACTTTTGTTTCAAAAAGACAACCCAGGTAAACCTAGAGAAGTCATCTACAAAAACTAGATCATACTTCTTGCCTGCATAACTTGTTACAAATGATTTAAAAAGATACATATGTAAAAGTTGCAGTGGTCTAACAAAAGAATGTCTGGTTTTGAACTTCAAAGAAATTTTGGATTGTTTCACCAATTGACAAGCAGAGCAGAGACCATCCTTTTTGGATGTTATTTTAGGTAGTCCAACCACTAACTCTTTCTTGGCAAGCTTGTTCAGCATTTTGAAATTCAAGTGACTCATTCTTTTGTGCCATAACCAGTGTTCTTCAATGTGAACTGATTAGCTCACCATAAGACATTCTTCAGTTGTGGCAGATGTCCAATCAGTGACATATAGACTTCCTTTCCGCCTAGAAACCAAGATTGTCTGCTTTGACTCATTGTCAATTAATTTACAGAATTTCGATTTAATTTTCACCGAATATCCCCTATCTGCAAATTGGCTCATGCTAAAAAGATTTTATTTCACACCTTTAACATGTAATACGTCAGAGATCGTAAGGGACCCCAATTTGATGTTGCCAAATTCTACGGAAGGATTTAATTCTCCTACAGCAAACCTGATGTTAGGCCCAATATCACAAGCCTTGTATTCGACCAAGTTTGCTTTGTCTCCTATCATTTGCTTCCCGCATCCACTATCAAATAGACATTGAGCCTTAGTCCATGACGTGTTCTGCACAAAACTGGACATAGGAGTTAGGTTCTTGCTTGAAAAACAAAACCACTAAGACTAAACACTCTTCCTATGGGAATCCAATTTCCAATGAATTAGACTTTAAATCGATCTTCCTTCTTGGAGTGTTCCTTGGTGTTCCTCGTGGTGGCTTCAGAGACTTGTCAGCTTTTTTAAGATGCTTTTCAGCAAGCTTAGCTTTTCTGAACAAGTTTCTTCTAGCCCTGGCATTCAAATTTTCAGTGGATTGGGATTTCTTCCACTTCTTATAATTTCTATAAGCAACCCTGGCTTTCCACCATCGTTCTTGTTACGACCTTTTCGATGCCGAGATAGCCAATGTCTTTTCGAGCACCACTGGCTTTCTGAACACGAGTTTCAGCAGCCTCACTAGTTTCTACATCCTTTCTGTATCCGTAGAATGGCACAGTAGGAAATACACCCAAACCGGTGATGCTTTCCTTCCTAGTGACACAACGTTGTGGATGATCACATGTCAGCGGATCATGTTTCTTCTCAGAAACCTTTTCCACTATTTTGTTTGGGACTCGTTCTTCCTTCAAAGGTTTAGTTGCGACAACCTTTCCTTTGTCAAGAGTCTTAGGTTTCTGACCGATGCTATAGACTTCTTTGGAACCTTTCTGTTAACTTTTTACAAAGGTCAAGCTTTCATCACTCTTTTTCATATTGGTAGAAATGCTTGGTCAATCTTCAAGTCCGAGTCCTCCTTTCTCAGAAGGATCTTTCATATATGATTGAACCTTCGTGAGAGTGTCACTAGCTTTCACAAATGATCTAAAAGATACTTCTTTCTTTCTGAGATCTTCGTTTTCAGAAAGAAGTTTCTTCAACTTCTCATTTAGTTCATCCAACGCTAGTTCACGAGAATTTTCATTCTCCGATATTTGAGATTTTAGAGAGGCTATTTCAGCATCCTTATTCTGAGACACCTTGGTCAAGTTAGAATCTTCTTTTTCAAGAATTTCTTTACTTTCTTCTAGAACTTTGGTCTTTGATCCAAAAGCCAAAAGTTCTTTCTCATATCGATCAAGTTCACTCTTGATCAATTCCAAATCATCAATCCCATCATCACTTTCATAAAACAAGAATTGTGATGTAGTTGTTACCTCATCAGCCATAAGACATTCTTCAATGTTCGAAATGTCAGGACCTACTATCTCAGCAACTCCACACAACTCGTTCTTCTTCAGGCTAAAATCGATAATTTGGGCCGAGATGCTTTTTCAACTTCTCTTTTGCTTTTATCCTTTTTATCTCCTAAGTAACATATTTCTTTAAATGTCTTACTGTGAGAGCATTTTCCTCAGACACTACCTTGCTATCCTTCTTTTCTTAAGTACCTTGGTTAACTAGAGCAACACTCTGTAACTTTTCAGCTACAGACAAACCTCGTTGGGTTGTCTCATAGTTTACAGTGGCCAAATGAGAAAAGAGCTCCACTAGAGTGATTTGGGGTATTCTTTGATTGAAATAGAAGTATTAAGTATGCTCCAAATTTTGGTTCAAACTTCTGATAATGGTTTTCACTTTCTCAGAATTCGAGTATCTGTCACTTTCTCCAAGTGCAGCCATATCACTCATGAGAGTTATGAACTGAAAATCAAGTTCTTCTAATGTTTCAGAGTGACCCTGTTTGAAGTTCTGAAATTTTAACTTCAAAACTTCAAACATGTTTTCCTTGATTTTCTCAGTACCGGCACAGATATATTTCCCTTGTGTCTTCATTAAACTCGCGCAATCTTCAGTCTTCAAATCTTCGATTAAGCACCGTTGCTAGGATCCTTCTTCACGGCCATCTACGAAACATAAAAATTACATTCCGAGACCTAGACAATCCTATACAAGTTCAACTAAACTAACATACTATGTGATTTCCTCTTTACAATGTTCAAGTGAACCGAGAGTACTAGTCACCTTTCTGTACTAAAGATAAGCTACATGGTGATCGATCAAAAACACTAAAAGATATTCCTAACAAACACTATTTCTCAGAAACTGGTGGGATTATGATACATAAATTCAGAGAGCAGAAGACTTAAGCGATAGATAAACAAGTTTTGTGCTTTGCAGTAATAATTTGTGTGAGTGTTATGTTGGAAAGATAAGTACGAATAAGTAAATAACAAAGAAAATTTAGTGGTATCTGGAGGTGGTGTAATCCTCCAACTAATACACTTCGTCCTTTCAGGGACTTGGAATACACTAGAAAAGATAATTGAGTTCTCCATACAATAATCTTATTCTAAGATCCCTACAAACAAACGGTTCCAACCAAATGTGCCCCATGAGTTGTTCCCTAGCTCCTCGAGCCAAGTACTTATTGTACTCAAGATAACCTTGGAGCTATTCTTCGATATCCCAAAATCAAGTACTTCATGTATCCACGCCTTGATGTTGTTGGTTATAAGATGATTGTCATGAAAGCTTCTCGTATAACTTTTCAGTTATATTTTCAAGTAATTGGTATCCGTTCTGAAGAATGAGCTTTAGAAAGGTATCTGAAAGTTCAAATCTTTCACGAATAACAATATCTTGTTATAGGTTCATGACACTTAGAATTACTAGTGATTCTTCAAGCTTTTCAGTCGCAACAGTAAGCTTGGAGAATGATAGTGAGATGCTTGAGAGAATACTTGCTTGTAAGTAGATACGAGTGTAGTCCGTGTGTGTATTTCTCAGCATCTAAGTGGTGATATTTACAGATGAATATGAGAGTCGTTTAAATAGTACGCGTTAGACATACTCAAAATTCAATCCGTTTATATCTCGAAATGAATACTCAAAAGTCCCTTTCTAATTTTCAGATAGGACTATGCATTGAGCGACTTTCCAGCCGGTGTAATAAATGCATTGTACTATTTCTTATCTTGTAGTCTCAACGGACACATGAGGCTTTCTGAAAGCTAGCATGCTCCTGTACACAATGATGTCATATGTTCAGAGACTTGTTATGTGCAATATATATACTATACAATATGCTTGTTGATCATAGTCTATATGAGGAGGCTTAACCCTTTAGTCTTTATAAACTTGTGCAATCACCAGTCTTCAATCTTCGATTATAAACTTGTATTAGGATCTTTCTTCATGGCCTTCTTCAAAATATAAACTTACATTTGGAGACCTAATAATCTTAATACAAGTTTAACTAGACTAACATACTGAGTGATTTCCTCTTTTACAATGTTCAAGTGAACTAAGAGTACTAGTCAGCTTTTTGTACTAAGATAAGTCATACGGTGATTGATCAAAAATACTAACATATATTCCTAACAAATTTTCCCCTTTTTTATCAGTCAACCATGACTATCTTCAAAGTCCTATTACAAACCTGGAAGTGAATATAATTAGTTAAATAAAGTGCAAAAAGTAAACCTCAACCAAATCACAAGAAGATATATTTGCTGAAAAGTTATCATCTATTAATGGTATCTGAGAGTATGATCATCAGATATAACAATTACAGAATGAGAGATAACTTTTACAAAAGTATTACAAAGAAATACAATCATCAGAATTACAAAAACTACTAAGTAAATCAGAACAACAGGAGAGTCCAAGCTCCAAGTCTTCAAAAATAACTTTGGTTCAGAAACCACAAGTTCTTCAGCACCCTATCTGGATCAGAGTATCTGGTTGTCAAACTTCCTGCAGTCTTCAACATATTCATAAAGAAGCCTTCTGACAGAGAGTTCTATCTTTCTGGCTAATCCACAAAGATATTTATAACTCTTGGCAGGTTCTTTGTTTTTCTGTACAAAGAGCTTGACCTAGTAGTACTTGCCCCATACCCATGCACGATTTACCTTAAGCTCAGATAGCTCATGATGCTGATAGATGATCTCAAAATATGCAATGTCATCCATATATTCTTCAGCATACATATAGAAGGATTGGTAGGGTTTGATACCTAATTTATTCTTCTTGCTATAGGTGCCATCCAATTTATGAACTTTGTGTACATCATCAAGATTTGGATAAGGACAGATAAAATCAAGTGGCTTTTGCATAGTCTCAGTCCTTTTCTGAACTTCAAATTCAAGCCATGCCTTAGTATGATGAGGATTTAGCAATATGGGCTTGTGAGTTCTCCATGCCATCATCTGACCAAAAATGGGAGTTGGAAACTTATTGTTCAACAACAAATATTTCAGCTCAAGAATCCAATACCCATTTTGGAGATGAATGCCTTTGTAGGTTGATTGATTGTCATCAGTTTTGACATACTCAATCTGGGCAGCAACTGGCCTTTCTTCTTGTTCATTTATCTCTTGAACACTGCCAAACGGTAAGTCCCTTTCCCTTTTTCTATTCAGACCTTTCTCTAGTGTAAGTTCTTCATGCTTTCTAAGAGCGGTGCTGGAAGATCCTCCTGAGATTGACTTAGTATTTCCAGAATGGGAGTTCTAGCAGCTATTGGCCTCACTGCCAGTGGTGGTTCAAAGGTGTTTCCAACTCTCCATCTCTTCTAGAGTGGATGATCATCATGATCAGTCTCATCATCATGATGGAAGATGTTCTGGAGCGGAGACTTGCACCTATCATGACCAATTATTTCTCCTTCTTCTTCTTCTTCTTCTTCTTCTTCTTCATAAGGCTTCTTTGATTCAGATACATCAAGGGTCTTGGAACCTCTTGTTATCACACTCTTGAGCCTTGACCTTATTGACATTCTTGGTTCGTCAGCAACCTCGAGTTCTGGAGCCTTATTATTTTCTGGAGCTTGACTAGTGGAGGGCATGTATTGTTTTATCTTTCTATCTTGGCCTCTCTGAAGTGCTGCTAATTCTTCCCTCATAGTCATGAATGACTGAGTCAAACTAGCATATGAAGTAGAGAGAGATTCAAAATTTCTCTGCAGATTGTTGTGCACTTGACCAACCTTCTGGATTGCGGATTGGAGCTCTTGATTTCTCTTAAGAGTAGCGTCTCCTTTTGATTCAGCTCTTCCAATAGACGAAAAATGGCTTCAGCCTATTGAGTAGCATACAATGCCTCGTCCAGAGCCTTGTTTGCATTTTTGCAATCTTCATCCCTTAGTATGCCTAAATCCTTATTGCCAAGTGCAATTGTTGTAGCTCTTCTAGGTAGATGTCGAGCAACAGACTTTATTTTTCCTGGGACAGATATATGAATATCAGCGTCTTGTTTTAGCAATTCTTCACACAACTTTGCATACACAGAGCTTCTGCCAATGTATTCAGTGTCTCTGATTGTAGTGGTTGGGCAGGAAAATATGTGTGGTGCTAGCAACTTCCTTTTCAGATGGGCAGTCAGCATAACATCAATTTATGGTGACAATCGGTTTGGGTCTTCTTCTTCTTCACTTTCGATGAAGTCATCATCATCCTCATCCAAACCGGAAACCATCTTTCCCTTGCCCTTCTGTGCAACAGTTGGTGTTTGCCTCTTTGATACAGCCTTAGCATCTTGCTCATCATCTTTAGTCACCAGAGCTTCTATCTCTGCAGCAGTGACATCGATGTCTCGTTTAAACTTTTGCTTCTCAACAAGGAGTTCCCTTTCTTTAGCATTTTTGCCTCGAATCTCCGTATCCGAACTTCTTTTTCTTCCACAAGGGATTGACACTCCAAGTTGGGTCTTGTATCAGTCTCCAACAATTTCCTGAGTTTTGCGACTCGGAATTCAGCAGCTGTGGTTTCTTCATCTTCTTGGGTAGCCTGTTGAGCCTGTTCCAGTAAGGCTTGTTGGGTTGTAGAAGGTGGTTGAGACTTTGGTGATGATGGTGGGGTTTTATAGAGTATTGGATGGAGTCTTTTGATGCGCTCCATATCCAATGTTGCCTTGAGCTATACCAACAATCCCTGGTGCTGGACTATCATCACCATTATCGTCTTTCTTGTCATCACCATCCTTGTGATGTTCTCAAGGAGGTTCTTGGAGGTCATTCTCATCGATCTCTTCCTCGTCTTCAGAAACCAAGTTGATCACTTCTGATAAAGTGACCTTGTTGCCATTTACTTCCTCCTTCTCTAAGAGATACACCCGTAGTGATTTTGGCAACGTAGGGTCGAAGACCATCTGCTTCTTGGTTTGTTCATCACCGACTTGAAAAGCCGCTACTAGTTTATGTGCCACTTCTATTAGGAAGTCTTCATGCATCAGAGAATAATGAGAGTAATCCTTTCTAGGAAACAATGCATGGACGTAGTTTTCTAGATCAAATGCTCTCTCACTTCCCTCTTTAAGATCGATCACCCTGGAAATTTTTGAAACATTAGCCTTTCTGAGCTTTTTCCACAATTTGAAGCACATCAGATGCTTCTTGAGTGTGATTGTCTGGAATAACTTGAGTAAGTTGAGTGGTATCTCTACATCAACTACTGGCACGTAAACTTGAGCCTGAAAGAAATAGTACAATTTTGTTATGTTCAAACCACTTGTAGATATCTGAGAAATATAAAGTTCAGAGCTTTCTGAGCATACCTGTGTAGACACACTAGACTCATTTTCAGGAACTTTTAGAGCAATGAATGCTTCAGATACCTATTGTTGAGGTGAAGACTTAGGAAAATTATCTTCATCATCCTTTCTTTCTACTTGAGCCTGAGAATTAAAATCAAAGACAATACTTAGAAATTGTTGATCAGAAAGGTAGTGTTCGGAGAGAACATGTTAATGTCTGAGTTATCACTTACTTCCGTGGTTTAAAGTTCAGAATTAACTTTCTCAGAAACCAGTGTGGTCTATGGAAACCTTTCTGGTGATTTTGCATGTTCGGCATTATAAATTTCCATAATTTTGGGGTGGTCGCAACATTTTCCCCATGCACTTCTACTTCTGGTATAACCTAAAAAGTAGATGTATTATTTGATTAATAAAAAAGGTATTAAACATGAATCCAAAGAGGAGTGTTTATTGCCAATTTTTCATACATTCGAGGAAGGTTCAACAACATTGTCCTCAGAAACTATCTCAGCTTCTCGATTTTATTGTTCTTGTGGTGTTGAAACCACCTCCTTTTTCTTTCTCAATTGGGGCCTATCTTAGAAACACAACAAAGTCAGATACACATAAAAAACTTTTATTTAAGATCAAATTATTTCTTTTCAGAATTAATCAACTACATGTATAACATGCTCGACTTCTTGATGTGTTGAGGTTGAAGGAACCTCCACTTCATTCAGAAAGGTAGGCACACTTTCTTCCCCATGAGATTGTGTCTCCATATTGACATGTAACAAAGAAGGTATATGAGTAACAAGTATACATAATAAAAGCTTACAAGTTAGAGATAAACCACTCTGCTACCTGAGGAATTTCAGACAGATTGGCTTCTTCAACATGTGGAGATCTCATGTGATCTTGTTGATCAGCATCAACATCTTTGTTTGAAGTTTCTGGTACTTCAAACCTTTCCTCTATTTGATCATTTTGAGTACCCGTCCCAGTTTGATCCCTCTCAGAGAGTTGAGGAACCAGCTTAGATATAGGAATTTCTTCAACATTCAAGTTTGTTGGCAACTGGACTGTGGAATGTCAGCATCCTGCAACATTCTATCACTATCCACCAAACCTTCGTCTTCATGTTGGGGTGTGATAACTCCATTTGTAGGTGCTATCTCAGAGGAGTTGAGCTTAAGGCTCCACCATGATTCTCTATCCTTTGATCTCTTTAGTGCCTCTACTAAGGAGATATTGTCATCAGAGTCGTCATTGTCATAATCTGGGACATACTAGTCAATAGAATTATGGTCTTGCATGATTAGCTTTGGTATTTTTCCCAAGTTGGCAGTTCTTCTTTCAGAAATGGGGTCTTTTTGAACATGTATTGGTTGAGGGGCCTCAATATCTTCAGCCCTTTATGAGGGTTGAGCTTCAATAAGAACAACTTTTGCAATTTGTTTCCTTGTTGTTCTTTGCTTATTGGTCCTTGGTTTCTTTGCAACATGGACCTCAGCTGCTTCTTCCTCATAAACTTCTTCTCCCAGTTCCACCAACACGACCTTGTTGGCCTTTTTCAAAGCCTCCTCATATGCATGCTTGTACCTGTTGTTGGTCACTGGGATATCCATATGCTCTCTGAGCTCAATATGGTATTTATCTAGAAGATAGTACATCTTGAGGCCATAGTGCATGTTTGTCATGGTATCAGCACGATCTTTGGCTATCTTGGGTTCAAACTCCTTGACCATATTGATGAACTTGGTAAATGCGTACTTGCCCCAATTAAAGAGGTTTTCCATTTCATTCACCTATTTTTGGAGAATGCTCATCATCATCCAGCGTTCAAGCCTTATCTGGTTAATGCCTTCCTTGTTGCCATCGAAGCAACGATGCAAGATACTGGCAAGGACATTCCAGTGTTCAAAAAGATGTCAGGTCCTTATGTGTCCCAGTATGAACGTGGATGGATAGTCTTCAATTTTTTCATTCGCAGCTTCTTTAGAAAGGATTCTGACACTGTCATTCAGAATTTTGTCCTTGGTGTTGATTTCAGATACAGAGTCGCGATTCTTTAGATGGAAGATCTTGCAAAACCTGTCACAGTCTAGGACTATCTCAGTTCCCTGAACTTTGGACTTAACGTACGTTTCTTCAACGCCATTACTTTGGAGCTATTCTAGAACTCCAGAACATCTACTTGTGACAAGCCGCTTGGAGAAGGAGAGAGGAATTTCTTGATTCTAGCTATTTCAAGCATTTTCAAGATGTATTTCCTATCGGGGGTTGAGGATATGGCCACAGTTAAGTACTGTGCATCCATGTGAGCTCCCCAGTTCATCTTGAGGCTGAAGGTACAGTCCTCTATGTTGGATTTACCCAACAGGCGTTTGTTCAACACCCATCAGAAGAGACGGTCGCAACGTTGTTCTTAGATGAAGTCTTCTTGGGGGCCATCTCTTATATATAATTTTGGGTATGTGATTTGAGAGAGTTTGTTTGAATCGAGAAGATTAGTCTATCTTTTCAGAATACTAACAAGAAAACATAAGATTAGCATAAGGTTTTGCAGAAAACTTAAAGAGAGTTTCTTGTTTTGATGCAAGGATGAATTTCGAATTTGGTAAAAGTGTTTGTTTTTAACCAAAATCTTTTATATATAACAGGTAAATAATACATAGATACAACATACATACAAAAAATATGTATGTGTATCTATATACACTGTATCGACGTGGTATACATTTTCTCTTTGCATTAAATACGTAGTGGGCCATGACTGTTTTTGCAACGGGCATTACTTTCCGAGAATCAATTTCAGCCATTGAGATGAAATGTTTATTATCAAGGGTTCTAGTTGAATATCTTTGTAATGATATCAATCAACAAATGTTCTTGTGCCCACTTAATGAATATTGAAAAATTATATCCATACGTGACTATTCTGGTGTGGGAAAATACTATCTTTGGACTTATCATTCTGAGAATTGAGTCTTGTCTATGTTAGTTAGCATGAAAATGGTAACAACACAAAACCCTAGATATTTTTTACTCTAAGAATTGTACTTGGTTAGAGAATATGTTCCCCCACACTAAGTGACCATACAGAAGTCTGAGTCCTCATCTTGGAGCTAACAACCTGTATACCAACTAGCCTTTCTGGATACCCGTTCTA
This sequence comes from Plantago elongata, assembly GCA_036897095.1. Taxonomy (NCBI): domain Eukaryota; kingdom Viridiplantae; phylum Streptophyta; class Magnoliopsida; order Lamiales; family Plantaginaceae; genus Plantago; species Plantago elongata. The sequence goes on from JAYMSP010001353.1 coordinate 12,250, forward strand.
GAAACTGAAAGCTTTTTTGAGTCTCATATTTTAGAAATCTTTCCTTATACGTCTCTTTGGTTATCTGAATACCCGTTTCAGATACTTGTTTTTTATTCATTTTTCCTCACTCAAACCTTAGAGATTTAGAACTTTTCAGTTCTTAGGTAACTCCATTAACCCAATACTATGTCTTAAGGTTAAAGATCTACTTTCCTAGAGTGGCTTATTGAAGATATCTGCAAGTTGATCTTCAGTACCAACTTTTAGAATATCTATATTGCCTTTCTGAACATGGTCTCTGATGAAGTGGTGTCTAACATCAATATGATTGATTCTAACATGAAACTTGGGATTCTGGATAAGTGCAATAGCACTTGTGTTGTCACATAAAATGGGAGGTTTCTCTTCATTGAGTCCGTAATCTCTAAGTTGTTGTTGTATCCACAAAATTTGAGTTACACAACAACTAGCAACAATATATTCAACCTATGTGGTCGAAGTAGCAATTGAGTTTTACTTCTTGCTAAACCATGAGATAAGTTTAGTGCCCAGAAACTGACAAGTTCCTGAATTACTCTTACTATCAAGCATTGATCCAGCATAGTCATCATCTGAGTAGCCAACCCCCAACCAAACTCAATCAACTTTCTTTAGGATACCACAATCCTACTTCTACTATAACTTTAACATAACTTAGTATTTCCATAGCAATGTTGTAGTGTGACTACATAGGATTTGTCTGAAATCTAGCACACACACCAACTACCTATTGAATATCAGGTCTACTTGTAGTAAGGTAAAGTGGTGAACTTATCAATATCATATACTCAAGACTCTTGTCAGATTCAATATAAGTCATTTTAGTTCCTATGCTCATAGGTATCTTGGCATTCTTTCCAGAAGGCTTAAGATTGAACTTGTTGAGCATATCCTTTGTATACTTTGTTTGACTATCATTAAGTTGCTTGACTTGTAATCCTAGGAAATAGTTCAATTCTCCCATCATGCTCATCTCAAATTTTTTTTTCATGAGATTTGCGAAGTCATCACAAAGTGGACTGTCTTTATATCCAAATATAATGTCATCAACATATACTTAAACTAAAAGTAGTTTCCCGTCATAATTTAAAGCAAATAAAGTTTTATCAACTTCACCTTTCTTAAAACAACTTTCTAGAAGGTATTTGGCCAAAGTGTCATACCATGCTCTTGGAGCCTGTTTCAGTCCATAAAGAGCCTTTTGAAGCTTAGAGACCATTTTACTTCCTGAGAAAACTTCAAAGCCTGGTGGTTGATCAACATAGACTTCCTCTACAAGTTCACCATTAAAAAATCCAGTTTTTACATCAATTTGGTGAACTTGAAAGTCATTATGAGCTGCAAATGCTAGAAAAAGTCATATTGCATCCAATCTTGCAACTGGTGCATATGACTCATCAAAATCTAAGCCTTCAGTTTGGGTAAATCTCATGGCAACCAACCTAGCCTTGTTTCTGGTTATTTCACCAGACTCATTCATTTTATTTTTGAAACGACATATTTCCAATCACATATATTCCTTATACAAATGGGCCTAGTTTCCAGACCTTGTTTCTCTTAAATTGATCCAGCTCTTCTTGCATTGCAGAGATCCAGTCTTGATCCTTTAATACATCTTCAATAGTTTAGGTTTAATGTTTGAGATAAAACAATCAAAGAGAGAATCAACATATTTAGCAATTGCTCTCCTAGTTCTAGGAACAATCACACCCTTTGCAAGATAATCTCTAATCCATTTCATAATAGGTTTTGAACTAGTAAGGTTACTATCTACGTGATCTGAATGTGAATCACTACAATTATGACTTACTACTTCTTCAAAATCAGTGATATTCTGTACACTAGAAGTGCAGTAAATATCAGACACTTGTTCAGTATGAGAGATATCTGGAACATGACTTTCAGAAAGGCCATTTCCATAAAGGTCTCTACGATGAATATTCTCAATTTCCATTTCAGGAATTCCCATAGGAAATTCTTCATAATGTCTAAGAGTCATCTGGATGTTACTAGGCACATAATGCTTTTCTTCGTCAGACTCATCCTCTACATTAATGACGGAGTTTCTCCTTTCTGAGGGTTCTCCTTCAGAATCCTTAATTACAAGCTCTTTAAACCTGTCTGAGAGTTCTTCATCAACAGGTATTTTCTTCCTTCCTTCATAGAATACTACATGAACTGATTCTTCAATCTTCTTTATTCTCTTATTGTATACTCTATAGGTTTTGCTATTCATAGAACAACCAAGAAATACACCCTCATCTGCCTTTGGTTGAAATGTTCTTAAATATTATTTTTCATTGCTTAGAACAAGACATCTATAACAAAACACTTTCATATGTTTGATATTAGGGGGTCTACCAATTAAAATCTCATAAGTAGTTTTGTCATGGTGTTTGTTTACCAAGCATCTACTCTGAGTATAACATGTTGTATTTACAGCTTCAACCCAATAGATTCACTTATTTTAGTGTCAGCTAGCATTTTCCTTTCAGCTTCCTTAAGGGTCCTATTGCTCCTTTCAACACCACAATTTTGTTGTGGTGTTCTTACTGAAGATAGTTGTTGTTGTATACCTTTGCAGGTACAAAACTCTTTTATGTACTGGTTGACCAATTCAGTACCATGGTCTCTTCTGATTGCAGATACTTTGTCATTTTTCATGACTTCAAGCTTGTTCAACAAGTTTGGTATCTCCACCCTAGCATCAGATTTTTGTTTCAGAAAGACAACCCAGGTAAACCTAGAGAAGTAATCTACAACAACCAAACCATACTTCTTGCCTGCATAACTAGTTACAGATGATTCAAAAAGATTCATGTGTAATACTTGTAGTGGTCTAAGACATTAATGCCTGGTTTTGTACATGAATGAAGTTTTGGATTGTTTCCCTAATTGAAAAGCAGAGAAGACACTGTCCTTTCTGAAAGTATTGTTCAGAGTTTTGAAATTCAAGTGAGTCATTCTCTTGTGCCATAACCAGTGTTCTTCAGTGTGACCTAATTGACTCACCATGAGACATTCTTCAGTTGTTGCAGATGTCCAATCAATCAATTTGCATAATTTCGATTTCATTTTCACCGAATATCCCCAATCAGCAAACTGGTTCATGCTAAGAAGATTATATTTCAATCCTTTAATATGTAATACGTCAGAGATTGTAAGGGATCCCAATTTGACGTTGCCAAATCCTATGGAAGGATTTAATCCTACTCCAGCAAACCTGATGTTTGGTTCAGTATTGTATACTCTATAATCAACAAAGTTTGCTTTGTCTCCTGTCATGTGCTTCCCGCATCCACTATAAAATAGACATTGAGTCTTAGTTCATGAAGTGTTCTGCACAAAACAAGAAACATGAGTTAGGTTTGTACCTCAAAAGCAGAACCATCTAGACTAAACGTTCTTCCTTTGGGAATCCATGTTTGAATGAATCTCTTAGGAGTAGGTTTTTGTCTACTTGGAACATATGGAGGAATTCTGGAATCATTAGACATAAGATCAATTTTCCTTCTTGGCGTGTTCTTCGGTGTTTTTCGTGGTGACTTCAGAGACATGTCAAGTTTCTGAGTTTGCTTTTCAGCAAGCTTAGTCTTCTTGGCCAAGTTTCTTCTACCCCTGGCATTCAGTTTTTCAGTGGCTTGGGATTGCTTCCACTTCTAATTATTGCAATAAGCAATTCTAGATTTCCACCATTGTTCTTGTCCTTCCTTATATTGTTGGGTGAGGACCTTCTCGATAACACATAGTCAATACCATTTCGAGCACCATTGGCTTTCTGAACACGATTTTCAGTATCCTTACTAGTTTCTACATCATCCCTATATCCATAGAATGGTACAGTGGGAAATACACCTAGTCCAACAATACTTCCTTTCCTACTAATACAACATTGTGGATGATCACAAGTGTGAGGACCATGTTTCTTGTTAGAAACCTTTTCCACATGTTTCTTTGGGACTTGTTGTTCCTTCAAAGGTTTGGTCGCAACTGCCTTTCCTCAAGAACCCAATGCTGTAGAATTCTTTGGAACATTTATGTTTACTTTTTACAAAGGTCAACCTTCCATCACCTTTTCTCACAGGAGTGGAGCTAATTGATTGTGTATCAAGACCAAGTCCTCCTTTCTCAGAAGGGTCTCTCAGAAACGATGAAACCTCAATGAGAGTGTTACTAGATTTACAAATGATTTGAAGGAGATTTCTTTCTTTTTGAGTTTATCATTTTCAGAAGAAGCTTCTTCATTTTCTTAGTTAGATCATTCAAGGCCAGTTTATGAGAATTTCCATTCTCCGACATCTGAGACTTTAGAGATGCTATTTCAATGTCCTTATGCCCAGATGCCTTGGTCAACTTAGAAACCTCTTTTTCAAGAGTTACTTTGTTTTCTTTAAAAATCTGCGTTTTTAATTCAACAAACAAAACTTATCTCTCATATCGATCAAGTTCACTTTTGACCAATTCCAAATCCTTGATACCAACATCATCACTTTCATAGTATAGGAATTGTGAAGTCTTAGTAACCTCATCAGCCATTATGCATTTTTCTATTTGGAGATGTCGGGACCCATTATCTCAGCAACTCCACATATGCCATTCTTCTTCTAGTGTAAGTCGATTACGTCGTCAGTAATCCCACACAATTCTGGTGATAGTAATTTTTGGTCATCTGAATCTTCTTCATCAGATTATGACTCAATATCCAAATCATCAAGTTGAATTTGGATCTTCTTTCTCTCTTAAGTGAGCAATGCCCACTGAGTTCTTTGAAAGTTCTTCTCTCCTTTTTGTCACCTGTCTTGAGCTTGTTGAAAGCAGGACAATCACATTTGAAGTGACCAAGTTTCTGACAAAAGAAGTAGAGGTCATTTTAATTTCAGCGACTTCAGTAGTAACAGCTTTCTGAGCGGGGTTGCTAAGAGAGTTGTTCATTTGGATGTTCTTATACTGATGATAGTTTGGGCCGAGGCGCTTTTTCAGCTTCTTCTTTGATTTTCTCCTTTCTATCTCTTGGCTCACATATTTCTTCATGTGTCGGACATCAAGAGCATTTTCTTCAGACACTACCTTCGTATCCTTCTTTACAGAAGTACCTTGTGTGACTAGAGCAACACTTTGCAACTTTTGAGCTGCATCCAATCCTCGTAGGGTTGTCTCATAGTTCACAGTGGCTAAATGTCAAAAGAGTTCCACAGGTGTAATTTGTGGTATTCCCTGGTTAAAGTAGAAATATTGGGTATGTTCCAAATTTTAGTTCAAGGTTCTGACAATGGTTTTCACCTTCTCAGAATTCGAATATCTTTCACTTTCTCCAAGTGCAGCCATATCACTCATGAGAGTAGTAAACCAAAAATATAGTTCTTCCAGAGTTTCAGAGGGGCCCTGTTTGAAGTTTTGGAACTTCAATTTTAGATCTTCGAACATGTTTTCCTAGGTTTTCTCAGTTTAAGCACAGATTTCTTCAATCAATTACCAGGTAACTTTCGTCGTTTTAGCACACCACAATTTGCACTGTATATGCTTAGGTGTGGACCAAATGATGATGTTACGAGCTTAAACATCCAACCTGTGTCTCTTGGCATCTTCCGATGTCTAGAGTTCGCGAGGCTTGTCTTCATACTCAACTTGACCAGTAGCAACACGACCACTATCACTAGTAGAAGTGTCAATAGCTTCAACATCCTTGTTCGTGGTTCTTCGACCATCAAACACTCCAATGACTTGTTTGAGCTGTATGATTTTGATACGTCATTCCTTGATGACATTGATCATCTCATCACTGATAGCTTCAAGATGCAGCATCATGTTGTTCTTCCATTTCTCATAATTCTCAGGTTTCAGAACCAGAGCATCACTCACAGACATACATGCACACTTAAAACACAAATTAAAATGTCCTTGGAACGGAACCAATTACGTTGGAGTTATTCTTTGATTTCCAAGTCAAGTACTTCATGTTCTCCACGCCTTGATGGTGTTGGTTATAAGTTGATTGTCAGGAAAGCTTCTCGTACAATTTTTTAGTTATATTTTCAGATAGTTTTGAAGAGATAGGACTACTTGATACACTTATTCAATGTACGGTAGCTTCTCTTTTACTGACCCATGTAATTGGTATCCGTTCTGGAGAATGACCTTCAGAAATGTATCCTAAAGTTCAACTCTTTCACGAATAACAATCTCTTGTTATAGGTTTAGAACACTTAGAACTACTAGTGATTCTTCGAGATTTTTTGTCGCAACAGTAAGCTTGGAGAATGGTAGTGGGATGCTTGAGAGAATACTTGCTTGTAAGTAGATATGAGTATAGTTCGTGTGTGTATTTCTCAGCTTCTAAGTGGTGATATTTATAGGTGAATATAAGAGTCGTTCGAATAGTATCCGTTAGACATACTCAAAATTCAATCCGTTTATGTCTCGAAATGAGTACTCAGAAGACCCTTTCTCATTTTCAAAGAGGACAAGGTACTTTATCCTTTGCTCTCTTCTTACTTACTTAGCAATTATTATATTAACATACATATATATATATATATGTAATATTTTCTTGATAAAAGATAAGCCTAACAGAAGGCATCCCTTTGCACCAAAGTAAATTTTATGATCTAATAATTCTTCTATAGCTCTAACTAATTTTGGGATGTATTGTGCGACTTCCCAGCCGGTGTAATAAATGCATTGTACTAATTCTTGTCCTGTAGTCTCAACGGACACATGAAGATTTCTGAAAGCTAGCATGCTCCTGTACTCAATGATGTCATATGTCCAGAGACTTGTTATATGCAATATATACACTATAAAATATGTTTTCTGATCATAGTCTATTTGATGAGACTTAACCCTTTAGTCTTCATAAACTAGTGCAATCTTCAGTTTTCAATCTTCGATTAAAATCTATTGCTAGGATTTGCCTTCATGGCCTTCTTCAAAATATAAACTTAGATTCTGAGACCTAATAATTTTAATACAAGTTTAACTGGACTAACATACTAAGTGATTTTCTCTTTTACAATGTTCAAGTGAACTAAGAGTACTAGTCACCTTTATGTACTAAGATAAGTTATATGGTGATTGATCAAAAATACTAACAGATATTCCTAACATAGTCTGAGCTATTCCACGAGCTCCAGGAGTAGGAGCCTCATCATCATCATCAGAATCATCCAGATTGTCATCACTGCCCTTCTTGGTGGGTTGTGCTGAAGGAGGTTCCTCAAAGTCGTTCTCATCAAATTTCTCCTCATCATCAGAAACCAGATTGATCACCATTGGCAAGGTGGTGAACTGCCTATTGACATCCTCAGGTTTAGAAGGGTAGACACTCATCCTCTTAGGCAAGGCAGGCTTGTAAGCCATTTGCCTTCTAGTTTCCTCATCCGCATCCAAGAATGCTTTTCAAGCATTCGTACAACTTCTTCAGAGAAACCTTCATGCATCATCGTTGCAAAGTTATACTCCTTAACTAAGTAGGTAGCATGGATGTAATTCTCCAAGTCCAAGGATCTTTCTCTTCTAGCCTGGTTGTCTATCAAGTTGGCAATGTCTGAAAGATCAACACGTCGAAGCTTCTGTCATGACTTGAATAGATGGAGATGTTTCTTGATAGTCTTCTCTATGAAGAACTTATGCACCGCTTCAGAATCAGGTGCAAAAGTTGTTTGTACTATGCTTTGAGCCTGAAGGAGAAAAGTCTTTTTGAAAAATAAGACTTTGAAATATCTGAGTTTGAATGACAAGTTCAGTTTCTGAAATACCTGAGTTTGAACTGCAGGCTCAGAAAGGTCTACCACTGGAATGGCAGCCTCATATGTTTCATTGCGAGGTGGAGACATAGCAGTCTGTTCCTCAGCAACTTTCAACTTGAACCTAAGGATAAAAATTAATACATTAGATGGATTTTATAGAAGGTTATGTTTTTACAAACACTTGTTGTTATCTGAGTTTTCACTTACCTCTGATTGGGGAGGCTCAGAAAAATAACTTTCTCAAGGACTTTTTCAGTCTCTGGGAACCATTATGGTTTGGAAGTTTGTTGAACTTTATCCACGTCCATCGGTTCAGAAGGGGTCGCAACTTCACCCTCTAGCACCTTTACTTCGTCTTGAGCTTAAGAAAGTAAACAATGTACGATTAAGAAAAGAGTATAGAAATAAAATTGCCAACTTTTTGAAGAATAAGGCAACCATCAAAGTTGAAGACTCAGCAACTTGTTCTTCAGAAACCTTGCAGGCAACTCCTTTTCAGCTTGTGATGTTTCCACCACTTTCTCTTCTTCCTCAGTTTGACCTTATCAGAAACATATATCAAGTCAGAAAACTCAATGAAATGCAAGTCAAAGAAGAAATACACTCTTCAGAAACTGATTATACATGTGTAACAGGCTCAGATTCTTTAAGTGTTGAGGCTTAGAGCCTCTACTTCTCTTTCGGTGGTAAGCTTGGAAGTTTCCTCTATTACTAGTGTTTTTGCCTGGACCTGTTACAAAGAGAATTTATGAGTGACAGGTAATAAATAATGAAATTTAAACAAGTTAGAGATAGACTTCTTTGCTACCTGATGTGCTTCAGGTTGAGCTTGGGAATCTTCTTCCCTGTTAGAAGATTTTGGCACTTTAGACTCCAGTTCGCTTTGTACTACTTTCTGGGAAACCTGCTCCTTTGCAGGATTTTCTTCAGCAGATGTGGTTGGAATATCATAATTCGTAATGGCATCTTGCAGTCCTTGAAGTGTGGAGACAATATCAGCATCCTCCATCACTTGATCCTCTACATTCCGAGACTCTTGAATATAGTCTAAACAGTTTTGAATTGTTGTTGTTGCTACTTCTTGTGTATCAATATGTTTATCAGAAACTAAAGTCTTTGAGGCTATCTCATAAACCTCACCCAAATTTGAACCAGATACCTTCGATGTATCTTTGCTTTTCTTTGTAGTGCTGAAGAGTTGCGTGAGAACCATCTCATCATCATCAGACTCTTCAAAGGTGGGTACCGAATTATCCATAATTTTGGTAGTTTTTGTGGAGAGAGAGAGAGAGAGAGAGAGAGAGAGAGAGAGCTTCCCACTACTCTTCCTTAACATTTCCTCATCCTTAGAGCATCATCATGGATGGGAATGGTAGATGAAACTTTAATAGCAAGAGTGGGACAGGAGTACTTTCTGCAGGAACTTCCTCTACAGGAGTCTCAGAAACCTTAGGTTTCTTTGTAGCCCTCTTCTAGGTTCTGGGCTTCTTAGGTGCAACCTCAGCAGGTGCAGCTGCCTCAGCAACCTCAGGCTCTCCTTCAGTTTTACATTTATTTTGCTCCTTTACAAGCCAGTTACCATAGTAAAATTTCCAGAGAATGTCATTGGTCTCAACCTTTTCAGGGTTTCTATTTAAGACCATATGTATCTAGAATGTAACATATTTTGAGACTATAGATAACTATGGCATTAGGCTCAGCAAGGCCTTTCTCAATCTTCACATCAAAGCTTCTGAGAGCTTTGAGAAATTTCATGAACATAAACTTACCCCGGTTGAAAGGATTTTACGGTTGTTCCATGAGTTGGCTTCTCATAAGGTACATGGCCATCCACTGCTCACGGCTTATTTGGTCAGCTTCTCCCTTGACCATCAAGAGCCCGTGAAGAACACAGATCAGCACATTGCAATGCATGAATAGGTGTCTTACTCTAATATCTTCCAAAATGAAAGTTGAGGGAGTGTCTGCGATAGATATATCAGAGAATTCACAGTACATTTCTTTAGCACCCTGGATCAGAATTTAACCTTGGGACTTATCTCAAAGTCCTCTCCTTCATTTTTCAAGCCGAAAGGTCACAGAAACCTTGACAGTCTAGGTCAATGACCAGGTTTTGTACCATGGTCTTGAAGAACACTATTTCAGCTCAATTGACCACCTTGGTGATCACCTTAGAGATACTGTAAAACTCGAGTACATCCAGTGATGAAGTTTCACCGGATAGAGCCGAAAGAAATCCCTTAAAGTTTGATTTTTCAAGCAAAACAAGGATAGACCTCCTATTCGCTTGCTCAGGGATTATGGCTTCAAGGTCTTTCTCCACGAAAGCACTGCAATATTCTATTCTATAGTTTGAATTCCAATGGTCAGGATTCTAATTTCCATGGAGTCTGCTATTTGAGATCTCCAGGTTTCATGCTTGCTTTTCAGCAGCAGCAACAAATGTTGAAGCCTTAGAACTTGAAGAACGTTTTGGAGTCATCTTATATAGTGACTGGATTAAAATATCGAGAGGATTAAAGAGCTGGATTAGTGCTTCTTTTTCAGAAGAACTAGAGAGAACAGATGAGTTTGTAGGAAGGTTTGTAGAAAATTAGAGAGAAAATTAATATTTAGATGCAAGTATAGAATTTCGGATTTGTGAAAATTGTTTGTCTTGTCTCCAAATCCTTTATATATAGCAACATAATTACAACAATTACGAAATATATACATACATTATGCATTTGTTACCTTGTACATTTCATTGGTGTGGTAACAAGTAGTGCTTTGCATTAAATACTAGCGGGACCATATATGTCTTGCTACAGTGAGTTTCCTCTCACCGTTTAATCTCATCCGTTGAGATAAAGTGATTTTTTCATTGATGGCTCTCAATGCTTCTTCAGCAATGATGTCAATCAACAAATATTACAGTGTCCTCATTATGAATTTTTGGCAAGGTGTAATCACAAGTCACTCTTATCGTGTAAGATAAAACCTTTGGACTTATCAATCTAAGTTCAAGTCTTGTTTTATGTGTGTTAGCATGTAAATGGTAAAAACAAATAAACCTAGACATAGTTTGACTCTCAGGGAATTGTACTTGTGTACTAATATGTTCCTCCTCACAAAATTGATATTACACCTTTCTGAGTACCTGTCTCATAAACCAAAAATGCATTTCCTTAAGCTATATCCTTAGAAAATGAATACCTGTTTCAGATAATTGGACATACTTGTACCATAATGCCAGTAGTATTTGAATGCCCGTTCCAGAGACTTAGCAACTTTATGTATCATTGTTCTCATATTCCTTAGAACTTTTCAGTTCTTAGGTATCTCAATTTATCCAAGATTATGCCTCAAGGTCATGAACCTGCTTTCTTGCAATGGCTTTGTGAAGATATATGCAAGTTGGTCTTCCGTGCCAACTTTGAATATCTCTATATTACATTTTTCAACATGGTCTCTGATGAAGTGGTGTCTAGCATCAATGTGCTTTGTTCTAGCATGAAACTTAGGATTCTAAGTAATCGCAATAGCACATTTGTTGTCACAGAAAATAGGAGATTTCTCTTCATTGAGTCCATAATCTCTGAGTTGTTGTTGTATCCACAAAAATTTTGATGCACAACACCCAGCAACAATAAATTTAGCTTCTGTGGTAGAAGTAGCAATTGAGTTTTGCTTCTATCTAAACCATGAGATACGTATAGTTACCAGAATCTGACAAGTTTCTGAAGTACTTTTCGTATCAACCATTGATCCAGCATAGTCAACATCTGAGTAGCAAACTATACTCAATCCACTTTCTTTAGGATACCAAAGTCCAACTTCAACAGTACCTTTAACATACCTTAATATTTTCATAGAAAATTTGTAGTGTGATTGCATAGGATTTGTCTGAAATCTAGCACACACACCAACTGCATATTGAATATCAAGTTTGCTTGTAGTAAGGTAGAGTAGTGAACCTATCAATTTCCTATACTTATGTTCTTCAACACTCTTGTCAAATTTAGTACAAGTCATTTTTGTTTCTATGCTCATAGGTATCTTGGCATTCATTTCAGAAGGCTTAAGATTAAACTTGTTGAGCACATCCTTCGCATACTTTGTTTGACTAAAGAATATTCCATCATCAAGTTGCTTGACTTGCAATTAAAGGAAATAGTTCAATTCTCCCGTCATGCTCATCTCAAATTTGCTCTTCATGAGATTTGCAAAGTCATCACAAAGTTTCTTGTCTTTAGATCCATAAATGTCATCAACATATACTTGAACTAAAAGTAGTTTCCCTTCATTATTTAAAGTAAATAAAGTTTTATCAACTTCACCTTTCTTAAAACCACTTTCTAGAAGGTATTTGGCCAAAGTATCATATCATGCCCTTGGAGCCTGTTTCAGTCCATATAGAGCCTTTTGAAGTTTATAGATCATTCTACTTTATGAGGAAACTTCAAATACTGGTGGTTGATAAACGTAGACTTCCTCTGTAATTTCACCATTCAAAAATGCTCTCTTGACATCCATTTGGTAAACCTTAAAGTCATTATGAGCTGCAAAGGCTATAAAGAGTCTTGCATCCAATCTTGCTACTGGTGCATATGACTCATCAAAATCTAAGCCTTTAGTATAGATAAATCTCATGGCAACCAACCTAGCCTTGTTTCTGGTTATTTCACCGGACTCACTCATTTTGTTCCTGAAAACCTACTTAGTTTCAATCACATATATTCCTTCTACAAATGGGACTAGTTTCCAGACCTTGTTTCTCTCAAATTGATCCAATCCTTCTTGCATTGTAGAGATCCAGTCTTGATCCTTTAATGTTTCTTCAATAGTTTTTGGTTCAATGTTTGATATAAAACATCCAAAGAGAGGAATAACATTTTCAGGAATTGCTCTCCTAGTTCTAAAACCTTGATCAATAGGACCAATTGCATCCTTTGCATGATGATCTCTAATCCATTTCATTATGGGTTTTGAACTAGTACGGTCTTTATCTATGTGATCTGGACGTGAATCACTATGATTATGACTTGATATTTTATCTGTATCAGTGATATTTTTACACTAGAAGTGCGGTAAATATCAGACACTTGTTTAGTGTGAGAGATATCTGGAACATGACATTCAAAGAGATCATTTTCAGAAAGGTCTCTACGATGAATATTCTCAGTTTCCATTTCAAGAATTCTCATGAAATTCTTCATCATGTCTAAGAGACATCTGGTTGTTACTAGGTACATCATGCTTTTCTTCATCAGAATCATCCTGTATATTAATGACTGAGTTTTTCTTTCCTAGGGTTCTTCTTCAGAATCCTTAATCATAAGCTCTTTCAACTTGTCTGAGAGTTCTTCATCAAGGGGTATTTTCTTGCTTCCTTCATAGAATACTACATGAACTGATTCTTCAATCTTCTTTGTTCTCTTACTGTATAATCTATAAGTTTTGCTATTCATAGAACAACCATGAAATGCACCTTCATCTGTCTTTGGTTGAAATGTTCTTAAATATTATTTTTCATTGTTTAGAACAAAACATCTACAACCAAACACTTTCATATGTTTGATATTAGGGGGTCTACCAATTAAAAGCTCATAAGCAGTTTTGTCATGGAGTTTGTTTACCTTGAACCCAACTGAGAGTTCTTCATCAAGGTGTACTTTTTTGCAACCTTCATAGAATACTACATGAACTAATTCTTCCATCTTCTTTGTTCTCTTATTGTATACTCTATAGGCTTTGCTCTTCATATTATAACAAAGAAATACACCTTCATCTGTCTTTGGTTGAAATATTCTCAGATATTCTTTTCCATTGTTATGAACAAAACATCTACAACCAAATAATTTTAGAGGTTTGATATTAAGGGGTCTACCAACCAAAAGCTCATAAGGAGTTTTGCATGATGTTTGTTTATCAAGCATCTGTTCTGAGTGTACCATGATGTATTTACAGCTTCAACCCAATTAATTTCACTTATTTCAATGACAGCTAGCATTGTCCTTGCAACTTCTTTAAGGGTCCTATTCTTCCTTTCATCAACACCATTTTGTTGTGGTGTTCTCACATAAGATAGTTGATGTTGTATACCTTTGTAGGTACAAAAATTTTTTGGGTACTAGTTAACAAATGTAGTACCATTATTTGTTCTGATTGCACCTTGTCATTTTTCACGACTTCAAGCTTGTTCAACAAGTTTGGTCTCTCCACCCTAGCATGATATTTTTGTTTTAGAAAGACTACTCAGGTAAACCTAGAGAATTCATCTACAACAACCAGACCATACTTCTTGCCTGCAAAACTAGTTACAGATGATTCAGAAAGATCCACGTGTAATAGTTGTAGTGGTATAACACTAGAATGCCTGGTTTTGGACTTGAAAGAAGTTTTGGATTGTTTCCCTAATTGACAAGCAGAGCAGAACCATCCTTTCTGAAAGTTGCTCTAGGTAATCCAACCACTAACTCTTTCTTGGCAAGTTTGTTCAGAGTTTTGAAATTCAAGTGACTCATTCTCTTATGCCATAACCAGTGTTCTTCAGTGTGACATGATTGACTCACCATGAGACGTTCTTCAGTTATGGCAGATGTCCAATCAGCAACATATAGACTTCCTTTCCACCGAGCAACCAAGATTGTCTACTTTGACTCATTGTCAATGAATTTGCAGAATTTCGATTTGATTTTCACCGAATATCCCCATTCTGCAAACTGGCTCATTCTAAGAAGATTATATTTAAAACATATAACATGTTATATGACGGAGATTGTAAGGGATCCCAATATGACGGTGCCAAATCCTATGAAAGGATTCAATTCTCCTCCAGCAAACCTAATGTTTGGTCCAGTATAGCACACTCTAAAATCGGCCAAGTTTACTTTGTCTCCTGTCATGTGCTTCCCGCATCCACTATCAAATAGACATTGAGCCTTAGTCCCATACATGTTCTGCACAATATAGGAAACAGGAGTTAGGTTCTTGCCTCAGAAACATAACCATCTAGACTAAATGTTCTTCCTGTGGGAATCCATGTCTGAATGAATATCTTAGGAGTAGGTTTTTATCTACTTGGAACATAAGGAGGAATTCTAGAATCAATAAGATCAACTTTCCTTCTTGGGGTGTTCCTCGTGGTGGCTTCAGAGATTTGCCAGGTTTTTGAGTTTGCTTTTCAGCAATCTTAGTCTGCATGGCCAAGTTTCTTCTAGCCCTGGTATTTAGTTATTTAGTACCTTTGGATTGCTTCCACTTCTGATAATTGCTATAAGAAATTCTAGCTTTCCACAATCGTTCTTGTCCTTCCTTATATTGTTGGATGAGGACTTTCCCGATAGCACGATAAACAATACCATTTCGAGCACCATTGACTTTCTGGACACAATTTTCTGCAGCCTTACTAGTTCCTGTATCATCCCTATATCCATAGAATGGTACAGTGGAAAATACATCGAGTCTAGCAATACTTCCCTTCCTAGTAATACGACATCGTGGATGATCACAAGTCTGAGGATCTTGTTTCTTTTCAGGAACCTTTTCACAAGTTTTGTTTAGGACTTGTTGTTTCTTGAAAGGTTTGCTCGCAACTCCCTTTCCTTTGTAAAGAACCTTAGCTTTATGACCATTTCTATAGCTTTCTTTAGAACCTTTTTGTTGACTTTTTACAAAGGTTAACCTCCCATCACTCTTTTTCAGAGGAGTGGAGCTACTTGATTGAGCGTCAAGTCCAAGTCCACCTTTCTCAGAACGATCTCTCAGATATGATTGAACCTCTGCGAGAGTGTCACTAGCTTTGACAAATGATTTAAAGGAACTTTCTTTCTTTTTGTGTTTTCAGAAAGAAGCTTCTTCATCTTTCCATTTAGATCATTCAAGGACAGCTTATGAGAATTTTCATTCTCCGATATCTAAGACTTTAGAGATGCTATTTCAGCGTCATTACTCTCGGATACCTTGAGAATTCTCTTTTTCAAGAGTTTCTTTGCATTCTTCCAGAATCTTGGTTTTAAACTCAACAACCGAAAATTCTCTTTCATATTGATCAAGTTCACTCTTGACCAATTCCAAATCCTTGATACCATCATCATCACTCTCATAATATAGAAATTGTGAAGTGTTAATTACCTCATCAGCCATCAAGCACATTTCAATGATGGAGATGCCATGACCCATTATATCATCAACTCCACAAATATAATTCTTCTTCAGGCCAAAGTCAATTACATCGTGAGTAATCCCGCACAATTCTTGTCATGATAGTTTTGAGTCATCTGAATATTCATCATCAGACTCTGACTCAATATCCAAAGCATAAAGTTGTATTTGGCTCTTTTTCTCTCTTCCGTGAGCAAGGCCCTCTGAGTCCTTTTGAAAGTTCTTCTCTCCTATATGTCACATGTCTTGAGCTTGTTGAAAGCAGAGCAATCACGTTTGAAGTTACCAAGTTTCTCACAATAGAAGCTATATCATTTCCAATTTCAACAACTTCTGTACTAACAACTTTCTGAGTGGGGTTGTACAAAGAGTGGTTTATTTTAATGTTCTTGTACTGATGATAGTTTGGGCCGATATGTTTTTTCAGCTTCTCCTTTGGTTTTCTCTTTTCTATGTCTTGACTCACATATTTCTTCATGTGTTGAACAACATGAGCATTTTCTTTAGACACTTCTTTGGTATCCCTCTTTTCAGAAGTACCTTGTGTGACTAGAGCAACACTTTGCAACTTTTCAGCTGCAGCCAATCCACGTTGGGTTGTCTCATAGTTCACAGTGGCTACTGGTGTGATTTTTGGCATTCCCTGGTTAAAGTAGAAATATTGGGTATGTTCACAATTCTGATTCAAGCTTCTGACAATGGTTATCACCTTCTCATAATTCGAATATCTTTCACTTTCTCCAAGTGCAGCCATATCACTCATGAGAGTAGTAAACCGAAAATCAAGTTCTTCAAGAGTTTCAGTGGGACCTTATTTGAAGTTTTGGAACTTCAGTTTTAGAACTTCGGACTTGTTTTCCTTGATTTTCTCAGTTCCGGCACAGATTTCTTTAATCAATTGCCAGGCAACTTTCGCCGTTTTAGCACACCACAGTTTGCACTGTATATGCTCAGTTGTGGATCGAATGATGATGTTACGAGCTTGACCATCCAACATGTGTCTCTTGGCATCTTCCCATGTCCAGAGTTCACGGGGTGTTTCTTCATAATCAACACGACCACTATCACTAGTAGAGGTGTCACTGCCTTCAGCATCCTTATTAGTGGTCCTCCTACTATTAGATAGTCCAATGACTTGCTTGAGTTGTCTGATTATGATAGGTCCTTCCTTGATGACATAGATCATCTCATCACTGATAGCTTCTAGATGCAGCATCATGTTGTTTTTCCATTTCTCGTAATTCTCAGGCTTTAGAACCGGAGCATCACTCAGAGACATACCTGCACACTTAACACAAATTAAAACATCCTTGGAAAGCGACAAAAACCTTTACCTATCTGGGGGTCGAGGTTCAGTGCAGAAGGCTTGGGACCTTCCTCCTATAATACCACTTCTTGGTCCAAATAACGACAAAGGAAAAAGTCTTTTTTTTTGGGGGGGGGTGAATAGTCTTTTCAAACTTTTGTCGATGAACACAATTTCTTAAATAGTTGTGGGTATATGATACTTAATTTCAGAGAGCGGGAGGCTTATGCAAAAGATAAATGAGTTGTGCTTTGTAGTAGTAAATGTGTCTGTGTGAGTTGCTGAAATATAAATACATAAAGTAAATAACACATTAACTATAGTGGTATCTGGAGGTGGCGTATACCTCCAACTAATCCACTCGGCATTTCAGAGACCTAGAATCCACTAGAACATATAATTGAATTCACCTTACAATAATCCTATTCTAAGATTCCTAAAACAAATGGTTCCCAAAAAATGTTCCCACTGAGTTGTTTCCCAGATCCTCAAGCCAAGTAATTTATGTACTTAAGATAACCTTGGAGCTATTCCTTGATTTTTCAAATCAAGTACTTTATGTACTCCACGCCTTAAGGGTGTTTGGTTATGAGTTGATTGTCAGGTAAGCTTCTTTTATAACTTTTCAGCTATATCCAGAGAGCTTGAAGAATCAATACTACTTAATATACTTATGCAGTGTATGGTAGCTTGCTCATTTTCTGACCCAAGTATATAAGATTTATTCAAGAGAATGAATCTCAGTTAGTTATCCAATGATTCAACTCTTTCACAAATTACAACACTTGTTGATGACACAGGACACTTAGAACTACTGATGATTTCTCGAGCTTTGGTCGCAACAGAAAGCTTAGAGAAAGATAGTAAGAATGCTTGAGAGAATAATTGATTGATAATAGATATGAGCATAGTTCGTGTTTGTTTCTCAGCTTCTTAGTGGTGATATTTATAGATGAATTTGATAGTCATTTGAATAGTATCCGTTAGACATATTTCAAATTCAATCCTTTCATATCTTGAAATTAGTACTCCCATGCGTATATCTCTTTTCAGAGAGTTCTGCAAGAGGATAGTGACAATTTTGTCGAGCACTAAATGCAATGTACTATATTTTTTCATGTAGTCTCAACGGATGCATGTAGTTTTCTGAAGCTTCACATGTTTCATCTCTCATAAACATGTTATCTCAGAAACTTAGTTCTAACTTTGTTTTGTAAACAAAACACAAGTTTATACACAGCTTTTTGGAAGCAACTATCTGAGGAGCTCTCTTCCATTGTCTTCACATACCTTTGTGCAAAAGGTCTTCTCCTTTGCCTGGATGCCTCCTTCTTGTTCTTCTTCAAACTAAATAAAATTTACATTCAGAGACCTAACATCCTATTACAAGGTTTCTAAAAACTATCATACTAAGTGTTTTCCTTCTTTAACAATGTTCAAGTGAACCAAGAATAATAAACACCTTTCTAAACTAGAATAAATTATTATGTTGAGTGATCAAAATACTAACAGATATTTCTAACAAACACACAAAACAAAGTAGCAATGAAACCACAAACATCAACAATTTACAGGTAGACATACGAATTTACATAATAAACTAAACAAAAATATTCCAAAAGATGAAACAAAAATTATGTATCCAAACATCACCTAGTTACCATTTAACATTCAACAATTGCAGTATCGACATATGTTATTCATACATACATCGTAGTTTTACGAAACTAAAAAAACTCTATAAAAAAATGAACGAATCAATAGGTATCACCAATTTACATCTAATATACACAATTAACAAAAAAATAAGAACTTCATATTACATAACTTATTTACCATTAAAATCTGACCTATCAAAACACATGTAAAATAGGAAACACAATGACAGAATTCAGAAAAGGTTGGGAAGTCGATGGAGTTTCTGAAATAATTCTCCGTCTCTTGTACTTGGTTGAATCTGGGTGGTGTGGGACCCGAACCATGTATGGGTCCAGTATCTCCAGTGCTCGGATCAGTTCCTTCATTGTAGATGGTTTGGTGGTGATTGTATAAATAAAGGCCTCCTCACTTTTATTTATGCACATAATCAGTTGAATCAACGTTGCCGTTTTGTGGCAAGAGCTGAAAGATTTAGCTGCTGGTATTCATGAACAATGAGTTTGCATATGTGATTGACTGATTTCAATAATCTATGGTTGTCGGGGATCGCATTGGTGGTAACCAGGTTCTTCGACACGAATATGAGCATTTTTCGGAGATGATGGAGGTGACAGGTTTATTTCAGATCCCCACTTTTGGAGAGCAGTTTACTTGGTCTAACAAACAGTAACAGATACATTGAGTTTAAATGGATTGAAAACGCAACTCATATAAACCAGGTGCACCTTTATTTTAGGGAATCCACTTAAGCGAACTCCAGGGTTGAGCGTGCTTTGCTCTGGAGCAATAGTATGATGGTTGACCAACTGAGAAGTCTCCCGGTTCGCACACGAGTGAGGACAAAGTGTGCGGGAAAGGACTTTTGTTAGAACAGTGGGATCAGCTTATCATTCGGAGGGCTGCCCATGATTAACCGTGTCGGCCCGTTAGTGGTCCGGTCCTTACAACGGTTGGTCGGACGATGGTGCGGCGGGGACGTCACACAATTCAAGAGGGGGTGAATGTAACGCCAAAAAATTCAAGTCAAGCCCAGAGAGCTTAAAGGGATTGAGAACACTACTCATATCAACAATGTGCACCTTTCTTTTCGGGAATCCACCTAGGAGAACTTCAAAGTAAGCGTGCTTGCTTTGGAGCAATCCTATAATGGGTGACCAACTGGGAAGTCTCCCAGTTCACGCACGAATGACTTGCGTTGGTACAGTGGGACCAGCATATCACCCGGAGAGTTGTCCATGAATAACCGTGCCAGTCCAAAGGGTCGGGGCTTGACAGGATAGCGGTCAGATCATTACACAAACACACACAAGGAACTATATACTCCCGCATCGATCGAGATCTTGGGAATGTGGATTGGTAAGGGCGCTCCTCGATGCATGAGTGTTGACGTGGGTGCTCTATGAAAGGGTATGCAACTGAAACAGAGTGATTGGGAGTTACTTATACAGCCTATTACACAGGTGGAGATTGAACATGCCCTGAAGGATATTGGTGATCTCAAAGACCCAAGGATTTATGATTTCAATGCTCATTTCTTCAAACATGCCCGGCAGACGATCTGTGATGATGTTAGTGGAGCGCTTTTGGATTTCTTTAACACATGCTTTCAATTGCACCATTATCACTTTGATAGCAAAATCCCCAGCTGCTAAAGGGGTTTGTGATATGCACCCCATTGCGTGTTATACTGTCATCTATAAAATTATATTGAAGATCATCATTTCACGGCTGGGAAAGGTGATAAATACTATTGTGGATGATAGTTAGTTAGTCTTCCTGTCCGGTAAAGTCATACAAGATAATATTTTTCTTGCATAATAAAAGGCTATGGTCGGAAAGGTTTCTAAACGGAATTGCCAAATTTATTCCGTTTGAACCGGCCAGAGTTTCTAACGGAATGAATAAATTCCGTTAGAAACTTTCTAACGGAATTTATTCATTCCGTTAGAAATTGTGTATTTT
>JAYMSP010001354.1:0-33045 GCA_036897095.1 Plantago elongata
AGCATCTTTGAAGAAAATGATGTCATATGCGTAAGTTTCTCAGACATTCACATACATCATACAATTGGCTTGTGTTTGCTTGCCTTCTCATAGTCTTTTGATGTGATATGCCTTTATAGGCTGAAGTTCGGGAGATACAGAAAGATGGCTGTGTTCAATTGCAAGCAAGAAGCCAGAAGTATGGAAAGGTGTAGTTAATTGTGCTACTTCTCAACTGTTATTTCCTTCGAATACACCAAATGTACAGACCTGCAATCTACATTTACTTTACTGGTATATTCTATCCATCCACATAAATGCATGTAAGCTATTGCATTAAGGTGGTTATGCCCCTCATGTTACTTGGAGAGTGTTTGTATTTAGTGGAACTACTAAATTTAAAGAATGCTGTTGAATAATACTTTTAGAAACGTGTGGGATTTGTTTTTGCTGGAATTTACGTATTACAGAGTCTGAAACAACTTCTGCTTCTTGGCTGTTGCTAGTTTGGTGTTTTAGAGAACAATAGGTGGTTGCCGCTTGTGAAACACCAACATCCAAGGTTTTGTTAAAATATTGTTGGTATATGTTTGTAATTGCAGCTTTGAGTTTTACCATATTCACCAAATATAGTTGGCTTCTGGACATTTTTAACTTAATAACACTTTCATTTTTCTTACAGCTGAAGAACGGTCAGCTACTTGCAGTTCCCCCGTATTTGGTGAAAAAGAGTAACAGACATTTTCACTACCTCGACCAATATGGAATGGACTTGATTATGGGACGCAATGGTTTCATATGGGTGGGTGAACATGTTGAAGTGAGAGATGACATGGTAGAGGATCAAATAGACAAATCTGAGGATAAAATGAGCATTGATGAAGTTGAAGAAGCCTATACATCGCCTGATACTCGACAAAACATTTGTAGGGCAGCGAATGCTGTTCGAGTATTGTCTACCTTGAGTTTCATGATCACTGTGGAACTGGTAAAGGAAATTGTAGAGCTGAGCAAGTTCTTGAATCTAGAAGTTCATGAGATGCTTGGAGGGGAATTTCATGTTATAGTTGCGGAGAAAGAAGTTGAAAGACGAAGTGCATTGTTGAAAAGAAGATGATTTCACCCACTGAAGTGCTTCCCATGGAATTTTGAATTGATCAATCCTTTCTCTTCAGTGGAAAGACATTAGAGGATCGGTGCTTTGTTGTTAGAATTGTACTTAACCCTATTAGGGTAATTATAGGTTTACCTTTGGTAGAACTATTGCAATGGATTTGTTGGTGTGGGACAATCCGCTGAGTCATTTTTACAGTTGACCACTTAATTGTATTGCAACTTGTTGCTTGTGCATTTCCAATGATATTTAAACAAGGTATTTGTGATCCTTTTAGAGGTTATAAAATACTCCCTCACTATATTCTAAATTACACCAACAATTCACCGGCACTTAACAAAAATTCATAAAATCTGCGTGTTAGAATAATTGGGAGTTTCGGACTGGAAAATATCAACCAAACAGTGTAGGTGATGCAGTGAGCCTTTTTCTATGCATCAAAATGGCTACTGAACCTTCAACAAAGTTACTTATATATGCATCAGATGGCCGCTGAAGCTTCAGGAATGTTACTGTAACTGTAAGAACAGTAGTTACAAGTTACAAGTAAACTTCAAATATCAAAGTTCGTCCTTCATTGGAGGTGTTTCATAACAACCTTCGTCCCAATAGTAAGGAAACTTCAATCTTGCTGCGCTGTGTGGCATTGACCATCCATCATATACAAACCTGACAATAAGATAGAACACATGGAAGGCTTTACACACAAGGGTATCTCAATCTCAATGCATGCTAGTAAGTAGTAACAGAGAAGCAAAAAAGCGTAAAACCAGATCAGAAACAGACCAAGGATATAAGTATTGAGTTGTGATTAAACCATAATGTTTCATCAAGTGGCACTAATATGTCGTGGCATACTGATAGAATATGGGAAATCAATCAGATTCGAGTATTCTCTGCTTAATTGATTTCTGTATTTCCACAGTATATGATGGAGAATTCATTGACCATGATAAAGACTTATTCAGGAAGCGTTATGAAGATTTCATGCCTTCACAGTCAGCAACAGATAGGGCATTGAGTAGTCAGAGAGAAGTAAAAAATGATAATTAACTCACACTTTCACTGGTGGTCGAGATATTACAACTAGAACTTGAAGATCCTCGCGTTCATTAGTATTCCACACCTGTATACAGTATACATGAGAGATCCTACAAAACACAACTCAGTGAATGCAATGCGAAAGTTTCATGAATCAATAGATGGATGAATTTTCACGTGTTTCATGAATCAATAGATGGATGAAAAATAGACTAAAATTAGGGAGGAAACGTGATCTGTTGTACCTGATGGGCATCATTTACAGGAATATGAAACGTGCTGTTCGGATAAATCACAAATTCCTGAGGAGTACCGGGATAACTCCTATGCGAATGCGGAGCAAGATAAATAGTACCACTACCTTTTATAACCACAAAAACCTCCTCACACGAGTGCCTATGAATCGGAGTACGACCTCCAGGTGCAAACGTTTGCAGCCATACCTCAACCTAGCCAGAAACAACCATGATCCTTTAGAAACTAATAAATACCCAGAAAAATTTTCCTTTTATAGATAAGTTAACTGCCAATTTAAACATGATAACAATTCACAAAATGCAAAAGTTCACAGAACAGCAAGAAACCGAAGATCTCAATTACAATTACCTCTCTGAGCCCATGAAGGACTGAACCAGCTACTGTAACGTGAGATAAACCAGGTCTGCCAAAGTTATCTAGAGGCAACTCACTGATGTTCCTCACAATTGGTAGCCCTGTAAGAGAATTACAGATTCTCTAATCTGATATTACAATAAGTTGAAAGCACGCCAAGTGTTCGATAAAATGACTGACAGAAAGAAAATTTGTGATAGAGTTCAGTTACCGTTTCTGGTACATGGAGAAGATTCCGACAGTTCAGAAAAAAAGAAGAAGATGCAGAGAGTGATTATCCATCGGTAGTTGTTCATGGTGAATAGTGAGTGATACTATTAGAGATACAGTTTCAGTTCTTCCTCTTCAATTTCTCTTTACTATTTTGTTAGAATGTGATTACTCTGTCCTGAACAAATGTCCTATATTAATTTTATATCCATCCATTATAAATCTCATATATTCTATTGGATATGACTTCTATTGACTATTTGTGCAAATTGATGATTGTAGTCCAACTTCCGTTGTTTTTACCAAAATGTCCCACATAATAATAAACGACTAAATAAATATAAAATCAAAAGAAAGAAACTCTTGTATTTATAGTGTCACACTATGTTTTAAAATCCGAATCGGACAATTGAGCCGCTCACCCCTAAAAAGGGTTAAACCGGGATCGGACCGATTGAGCCGTTTGAACCGGTATGACGTCATATATAATATTATAAATATTTTATATACATATATACAGACAAAATTTTCATAATTATAGATAAACATTATAAAAATTCCTAGAAATGACAATAATTTAAGAGTTGAAACATAATACTACAATATAAGGAGAGTGAGGAAAATCAATTTGGTTCTAAATTTCGCTGGTTTGAGGACATTTTCAATACAAATTTTGTCTGAGGCATCAAAATGCCCACTCTCACCCCTCAGGTGCGTGTATCTCACGTTATTCATCTTCACAGTCAATACAATCGTCTTCACCTTCAATCGTCTTCTTCTAACTTGCCTTTTTCGATCTCTTATTCGATCCTTTCCCAAATAAATTTCTTCCTCCTTCACTATCACCACCACAATTGTTCATCATCAACATTACCCTTACCCAATCTGCCGCCCGAACCACCATCCAAGTCGATCGACCTCGTCGCCAGTCGCCACCACCACCATCCGATCTACGCCACCACTTTCTCTGTCCATCACCTCCCTCTCTCTGCCTTCAACCTTCTCTTTCCTCACTGCCTCACCTCCTCCAGTCCACTGCAGGTCAACCACCACATCCCCTGACATTCCCACTCTGATCGACCACATCTAGCTTCTTCGACCTTCCCATTCGTCAATCAGATGGAAATCGCGCGAAGAAGACGAATTCCGACTCGCCGCCAGACGAAGAGAAACGAAGCCGAATTCTGCCACGGCACCACCCACTCGCCGCAAAAATGAGGCTGGCGCCACCCACTCGTCGCATAAACGAATCAGAAAGAAGAAAGAAAAGAAGAAACGAAAACGAAAATTCGCCGCTAGTTGGGTTTTTCTTTTCCTGAACCGCTCGAGCCGGCGGTTTGAAGGTTCGGTCCAGCTTTCCACCGGCTCGAGCGGTTTTATGGAAAACGGCTATTTAAAGATTTATGGCACTACAACAGACCGTTCGCCACCGATTTTACGATCGAACCGGTCCGGCTGGCCGGCCCGATTCGGTTTTCAAAACATAGGTATCACATGAGGGTTATTGTCAGTGTGGACGAGATCGCAGGAACTCTTTAGAAACTTGGAGTGTCTATCATGCAAATAGAATTGTCTAGAAAATTGTAGGAAGGTATACAATGTAAGGTATAACTTTAATAAATAAAGTTATAATGTATTTAAATGATTGAAGGATCTGTAATGAAACTATACAATTTGATGCGATTACACCGTCCACTGAAAAAGGGATTGTTTATATATATAGGAGTTCTTTTTGAAGTCACACAGAGTTGGTCAGACATTTATAGGAGAAAACAAGTATAGCAATAAATTAATTTTTTATTTTAAACGGTAAAATATTAATAAGAATTAAAAATGTAAGTAATATTTTCAGTAAATATTTATAACGGAAAAGAAATAAATCGTTAAAACCCAATAACATATCCTGAATCATTACTATAGAGTTAATCAAACAAATCCAATCACTAAAAATACTATAGCAATAAATTAATGAGGGTAAGTGTGGAAAAAAACAAATAGTCCAATCACTCACATTATAATTTTACGAAGTAAAACTTCAAAATAACTAATCATCATCTAGTCAAATACCATATTTTCAAGGAGTGCCCTAAACTCCATTTGTGTGGCATTACTTTGTTAATTTGTAAATTTATCTATTTTTATGTCTGTTTCGTTTTGTTTTGTTTTCCTTTTTTTAAATCTTCATTATATCAAACAATGAACAAGGGTGTCTTATAAACAATAATGGATTATATTCCCTCTGTTCCGTATAATAAAACACGCATTACTTTTATGGACGTTCCACAAAATTAGATATATTTTTAAAATAGTAAAATATATATCACCACTAACTAATTTTATATTCATATTATACTCAAAAAATACCTTCGCTAACTAAAAATTTCCACTAACTAATTTAATATTCATATTATACTCAAAAAGTACATTCGCTAACTAAAGACCTCCACTAACTAATTTAATATTTATATTATAATAATAAACAATTGAATGCTTTAAAAACATTACCGAAAAGTTTTGTGTTTTATTATATGAGACGGATGGAGTATTAAACTAGAGAAAAATATTTTTCAAACTAAGAAAATTATGACTTCAGTTAACATAAAAAGTCTAACATATAACTGCATAAATATATATGGAAACTTAAAATTTCCTAATGAATTTTGAGCTTTAAAAGCTGAATTTTGAGTGTCAAAAGCTTAGGTGCGGATATAATGTATTGATTTCTTAAATATATCATCCAAATTAAGATTATATTTATTTTTAAATAATTATTAATCATAGGAAACTCGATTTCATCAATATTATATCTACCCATCATTATCAACACTACTTGGATAATATGGAGGGTCCCACAAAACAGTATCACTTGAAAAGAAAAAAAAATTGTTCACTTATTGATATTTTTATATTCACCTGTTCATATCATAATTAACTTTGAACAATAATTGTCACTAATGTTAAGATCAAAATTTGAAATTTGATTTACTTAGTTCTTGGATGAAGTTAGGTTTCAAACTATATATAGGCATACATGCATTTAATCTATTTCTCTAATTTTTTTATGTTCATATTCCTTTATGCAGTCAATTTTTTTTAAATGGGTTTCATTATAATGAATAACAATTGATTACTAATATGATGATAATTATAACATGTTAGTAATTTAAGACCGTCCATTGGTGTACAGTCGTGAGGTTGCATCCGCACCTCACGACTAATTCTTCCACTATGGTGATTGTTGTGAAGGGAGGTTACCACTATTTTTTATTTTTTTATTTTTTTATCTTACTTTTTTATATTTACAGTTATATTAATATGAATATTGAAAATTTTGAGCGAAAATAAATATTTTTATTAAAAATACGAGTAGAATAGTGTAATAATACAAAATACGAACGTATACGAATAAAGGGTGACATTTAATGAATAAGAAAATATATCTTCATTGATCTCGTTTTGTAAATCTCGAAAAAAATATAAACAACAATATGAATTTTATATTTTTTTAATTTCAAATTAAATAAATATATATAAAAAAGAAATAAAAAGGGGTTGGGCCCCACATAGAACCAGCCCAAAAAACAGGCTCACGCCACTTGCTATAAATCGAATTTAAAATTACTTTTTTTCTAATTCTTCCTTTAGAGTTCTTAGGGAAGTAATTCAACCGATTGAGCTGCTGCTCCGCAGCTGTTCACGGTGGACGGTCTAATATCAATTATAGTTATTGTAAATAATTAATAGACTCTAATAATAACCTACTACATTGTTGGAAAGAAACACATCTTAACGGCTTAACCCATTTAGGAGTCGTTTGGTAGACTTATAAGTCTACTTTTACGTGTTTTTGTTACTCCGAAATGACGTGTTTAATTCCATTTTATTGCGGTGGCCGAAATGTTCCCGTGCACTAAATCTCGGTCAGCCCATTTTTGTGGCGCAAAATGGATCATTTGGACTTGGGATTAGAAAAGTGGGCTTATCTTATACCACGTCTTGACATGGTGTGAAATTTAATCCCATATTTAAACCCATGTCTTGACATGGTAATACTTAGTACGTTCAACCCAAAATTTATAAACCAAACACAAAAATTTGAAAATTGAAATTACCATGATTCGGTCAGAAATGATACTAATGTACTCTGCATTTCAGAATCAAGCCGAGCTCAAGTAACTTGGCTCGAAAAACAACATTTATTTCATCAAAGAATTATGCTAAGTATAGATCATTATATACAAAACGTAGCCAAATTGATCTATAATATCAATTTTGAAAAGAAAAGAAAAAAATACGGCTGGATCGACTTGCAAAAATCAGATGGTTTAGTTTTTTTTTTTTTTTTTGGTAAATTGCCTATGTTTGTCTGTGCAGGAATCTCAAATATATTTGGACTCTCCAGATATAGATTTTTTCAAGATTAGGAACTGGTACAATTGTAATGTAGGGGAGGGAGACTTGCATTCAGCTCGATTCACAAGTTCCGAACAGTGATATGATGCATCAAAGTTCGTCATTTCCCTGAGTTGTGTACACTTCCTGGTCCCAGAATATCGGAAACTTCAGTTTGGCATCAGAATGTGGCGTAAACCAATCTTTGTATAAGAACCTGCAGTAAAATTTCAATACTGGAATCAATCGTAAGAACCAAACAACATTTTCCAGGCTTAACGGTGTAGGAGAACCTACAAAGGATGACTTACACTTGTATTGGAGGTCTAGATATAATCACCAGCACTTGTAGATCCTCGTGTTTGTTTGTGTTCACAAACTACAGGATGAAAACAACAAAGACTTAGTTCGGTGGTACAGAAGTAAAGCTCTAGGTTGTGGTAAGTAAAGCAGGATTTTAGATCATATAGACACAGGTAACTGCTTCAAGCATCAATCATTCGGAATTGGAAATGAATCCAGAACAAAGAGCAAGCAAGCATGGGAATGAGCCATTTTTACCTGGTGAGCATAATTGACAGGAACATGGAAAGTGCTGTTTGAGGAAATATGGATTTCCTGTGGAGTTCCAGGGTATTTCGTGTTGGATGAATTCAAGGCAAGATAGAGTGTTCCGGTACCCTTGAGAACCACAAAGATTTCCTCGCATTCATGCCTGTGAATTGGAGTGCCAACTCCTGGAGCAGCCGTTTCGAGCCATACCTCAACCTATTAAGGGAACCAATATGTCCTAATCACTCTACAAAAATGCAACTTCCACTTTCACACAATCAAAAACTTTTGAATCAATAACAATCAATCTCAAGAGAGATGAAGAGAGCAACTAGTTTGAGTTTCGTACCTCCTTAAAACCGTGCATGAGAGCACCAGCAAGTGTGATGTGAGACATGCCTGGTATACCGTAGTTGTTCTGATAAAGCTCATCGATCTTTCTCATGATTGGAACATCGCCCCCTGTAATACAATCCTCATATAAACAAGCAAACAAATTCAATATTTATCTGACACAGCGTCATGAACATTGGTATACGCTTGCGAAAATGTGTTGAACTTGCAAAAAATGAAGTGCTTACCATTGGCAGTATAGACAGAAGATTCAGAGATGACAAAGGGTAAAACAACAATCAAGAAAGTGAGTAAAAGTGCTGCCATTTGGGCAAAATCAGTGCCTTTTCGACCTGTAGAGATGGAATATATACTGCTTGAAAACTTTCATATATGAATAAGACTCAAGTATATTTTCCAAGTCAGAGTTCTCAGTACAGCTGCTTGGTCGTTCATAGATGATAGATGCTTATCATAATTCATACTAGTTTAACTAATATGTCAGCTGGTGCATCATTTTTTTTTTTTTTAAAAATATTTTGAAGGTCAACTGGTATAGACAGCAGTTACAACCTGGTATAGTCAGATTCAAATTCAATCAACAATTCAACAATTTTAATCTGCGGTTTCAAATAGACAGAGTTGACGACAAGTAGAAGCTGTAAAGGCTGTAGCTAGTTAAGTAGATATTATGTACCTCAGCAGTGAAGTAACACCATATTGTACCAAAAATCGAAAAGAGGCATCCAAGTTATTTATTACAGGATCATACACATGGCTAAAGTCGAAAAGAAGCATCCAAGTCGAAATCTGTTGCATTGAAAACTTGTAGCAGAATGGTGAGCAAAATGGCTGCCATTTTTTTGCAAATAACAGCTTTCTTGCCCAAATGTCAAATTGATACAGAAAGATCACTAGATCAGAGATTTAACTTTAACATGGGTTTATCTTTAGTTTTGCCATTATACAGGGTGTATACGTAATGTTCCCAATCATATATTCAACTGAGGAACAGTTACACAGAGCTTCAAGAATGTTCGCCACGAGGGCTGCTTTTTAACAAGGACAGGAAACATAAACTATTCAGAAAGTGACATCCTTTAAATTATAGGGTGGATTATTTGCTTGTAGTCATATTATTTTCTTTTTTTTCCATTTATTGTTAACAATCTTAACTAAATTAAGTATTACACATAATCAAAGTTAACTCTTGGTAAGGATTACACATAAGCAAAGTTAACTCTTGGTCAACTGACAAAAAAGATGAAGCATCTAAACATTGCTGTGTATTTCATTATAAACCAGACATTTCTGCACTCTTTATGCTGGCATACTAGTATTAGTATACCTGAAAGACTAAAAAACTGGAACTTAATCATCAATGAGAACTGAGAAACAAGAAACTATAACCAGTGCTTGCTCCAGGATTCATTTCATAAGAATAAACATTAAACAACAGATTTTTGCTATTCGATCTCAAACCAGGGTCGGGCAGATCTTCATGGTAGGCTTCAACTCCACCAGAATGGTTTCGGAGGAATGGTATCGTCCATGAGCTTTGGTCGAGCGAAACTGAAGTCAGAAGGCGAAATATCCATTTTGTACTCTTTATTCTCATCAAGAAACCTGGCTAGTTCAACCATTGACCTGATTGTTTTCCCATTAGGGGATCTATAATAGCAGTCCAATTTCTCTAAATTTCTCCGGATCTTTATCGTCCTCTTGAAGCCTGAAGGCGTTTTTGGGATGTTCTGCTGGTCCATGACCCAAATCCGAGAGTTGTCGTACTCAATATCAGCTGGATCATCACAGCAAGTGGATGCCTTCTTGCTGCAAACAAACGGGTCTTCGGAAGCTTTACTTCTGATTTCTTCGTACTCTTCTTGAGTTGGGATAACCCTCCACTTGAAGCACTCCCCACACTGCACGGCCCACAGGCCAATATTTATGCTACCACTGAATGGCTGTCAAAGAGCAGATGATCAGCAATGTATAATACAGAAGGGTGAAGTTTTCAATGAACTTGTCAAATACACCTAATATCAAACTGTAAATAACTATTTCATCAAAAACATATAGTGGAGCAAAGAAGAAAACCACTAATCTAGTTTCACATAAAAATGAGATCGCAAATTGCCTATTCATTTATCAAATCAGAGCAATAAGGCCATGTATACTAGTTGATAGACTGGGTTCTCAATCTAAACATCTCTTGCTTTTGATTGTTTAAATATTGTAGAGCAGCTTAGGATATCATTCTACCAACATAATAAAGCAATAGATAAAATGGATTTGTCAACACTCTTCTGTTTCTGCAAGATCGATCAAACTACTGTATATCAGCTCTTACTGCAAAAAGTAGCATAGGAAATGTACCCTTCAAATTCATAAAGCCCCTTTCTACATGAATTCAAGAAGATCCAAGAACCTTCACTCATGGAGGGGCAAAAATGCATGGTATTTCAAGAATTCAAAAGTGTTCACTCCTAGAAAAGATGACAAAAGAAATCTTCAATTCTCTTGTACCGTGTCCTATCGATTAGACAGAACTGAAACAGCTCTAGATGGCAAAATTTCTTAAACCAGGACTGGTTATCACTTGTCAAGTTATCTCCGTCTTCTACAGAATGATATAATCTCTTCCAATATGAAAACAGAATTTCCTAATTCCTACAGCAATGCTGCAATGCACTTATACTACTGTAAGCTTAATGCCTTGGGATATGCATTTCATTTTACATGATTGCTCCTTCTAATTCAGCAAAACCATATAAATTACAATCTCATACATTAACAAGAAAATTTAAAAAAACGATAAATAACCACACATGTTTCAAACAACAGTTCCACCAAGATTTCCCAATTCACCAACCAATTCATCAGGGAAACAAAATATCATCAAACAAGGTAAGAGAAACCCAGATTACAAAAAAATCAGCTGCTACAATAGATTAGATACAATCACATTCACGAATTGACAGAGCAGTGCACGTACGTACGAACAGTTGATCAATGGTTTAGGTAAACACAAATTCAAGATTGGAGTAGAACAAAAATGAGGTAAGAAATGATGAGCAATGGAGTACCTTAATCGATGGTTTAGGTTCCTTCACCATGTCCACTCTGCGAATTTTCTCCACACTGTTAATTTTCACCTGGATTCTCCCATGGTGATTTAGTATTTAAGTTGACTGGAGTATTTATTTCGACTGGTAACTGAAGTTCGTTGATTTCGAATCTGGGTTATAATGGTAGCCTAGTTATTACAAGACCCATAAATGGAGACAACTTATTATCGACCCAAATTTTGATGGATTCTAAGGCCCAAAATAATAAGGCAATTGGAGATTTTCCAAATTAGGCCGGTTTAATTATATCTGGAAAATAGCAGAAAAAATATTTACAACGAAATTAAATTGTAATACTATGGTCATGTGCAACACATTAGCAAATTAGCTTACGTGAATGTTTGACTGATAGCTTAAAAGTACTTTATCTGATAAGATTGTTCAGTTAGTTTATAAATTAGTAATAATTTAATTAATTTTTTATATATATATATATATATATATATATATATATATATATATATGTATGTATGTATGTATGTATCACATTAGCAAATTAGCTAGTGGTTAGCATGCCATATAGCCATTAGCTTATCGGCTACTGACTAACTTGACAACTAATTTTGTAGAGCCTATATTATCCGCTCACATTAAGCTCGTTTCAATCATTAGCATAGCATCGTGGCTTTTGTTTTCCTTTCCTTAGTTTATTTTATCTCCCAAGACACATGGATCATTTGGTATAAAGATGAAGCGAATTATTGATTGTGTCATAAAAACTCGTATGTACGCTTCCCAATTACTTGCCTCTCAACTTTTCCGCCAGCCCTCTTGCACTCATATATCCTTCTAATATGCATATCCTTTCCATCAACACATGTCATGTAAAAATTCTTGTCTTACCGTCTTTGACAAGTGAGTTGTTAGTTACAGCTCGAAAAGGTACGACCATATCGCCTCATTTTCATGGAGAGTCATATATTGTTTGGTTGTCTTACCTGGATCTTCATGTCATTTTGCATCTAACTCAACATCTTATAACCAGAGTTCTCGGTAAGGCATAAGTTGTGTCGTCTAATTACAATTTCTATAGTTTTGTGATATATATGTGCTATATGCTTTAAATACCTTTGTTTTTCCTAATGCTTTCACTTGCAGCATGATGAAGAGTATGTAGCCGTTTACTCAAATCAATCACATAACTTTATCAACTTTATTAAGCGTAAAAAATAACACATGATCGAACGCACGATCATGTGTCAGGATATACGAAAATATATTCGTAATCCTTTATGAAATTAGTATATACCGTGTTAAACTTTTATCTACATTTATTTTAGTTGTTATTAAGTGACAACATAATGATAATACATAATTGTACTCTTAACTAAACTACAACAATTGTTTGGTGCTTAACAAAACTATAAAATCATAAAGTACTAAGTCTAACGTCTTAAACCACAATTTAAACTATAAACAATCACATAATTCCACTGTCAAAATAATCATAAAAATGAGTATATGAACGGATATGCTTCAAATGTGCAAAAATAAACAAACCGATTTGAAAGCATTAAATGGTGTTAGTAGGAAAATACTGGCTAGCAACCGAAAAAGCAATATAGATTGGCTTGAATTACATAAAGACAAGATGCATAGCGTGTAAAAAATCACTAGGCTACAAACTGTTTGTTGCCAATCTTCTTCATAATCCTCATCACATATTCCTCAAAGAACCCTAAAAAGAGTAAAAACACAAGTGTATATTAACCATTCTACTATTTTACATTTTCACTTTTTACTATAATTACATAACATGGTCAAAGGATATTTTATACAATTCTTATACGTAAAGCTCACAATAAATTTTATCATTCCCGTTTGCACTTACGAAACACTTCCTCAACTTGAGTAAAATTTTTACAATTAAAGATACAATTATCAATATAAATGAGTAAAAGATGGTTTATATCGACATAATAGAACCATGTTATGACATGTAAGCGAGATGAAGTTTCTAGTGAAATGTCGTATGTAATATAAAATAGTGTCGTTGAAGTCAACTTCTCATATTTTATTTTGATATGTCTGAATTTCAAATTCTTATATAGCCCTTATTTACTTTTTTATACTTTAATACCTGACCAAAGTTTTAAAAGTTATTTTAATTATTTAAAATATCATTCGAATCCAGATAAAGTCAATTCGGGGACGAAGGGGTTAATTGAGAAAAAGGTAAAAAGATTGGTAGAGGGAGGGTGAAATGTAACTCGACGTTTGGTTAGGGGAGCCCTATATATAAGAAGCCGTGCCTGAACACAGTGTGAGTGGTAGTACTGTAAACACAACCTTGAAAGCGAGAAGAACAGAGAGTTGTCTGCGTGTTTTCTACCTGCTGTAAACGAACCTAAACCCTCTTCAATCAACTCCATTTCTCAGTAACCTCATCTCCCAACTCAGGTTAATTTCACTTTTTCATTCCTGATTCTCAATTTTTGCGTTTGCTCAACTAAAGCTTGCGTTATTCCGCTTTTCATTTCGATGTTCTTGTTTATTCTTACGGTTTCTTGCTTCCTTGAGCTGCCGTGAGTTTTTCTTGCTGTGATTTTGCTGGGATTTCTCTGCCGCTTCTGTTTTCGTCTTCTCCTTACTTGCTTTTATTTTTTAATTTTTTTAAAAAGAAATTCTGTTTATGCTTGTTAATCAGGGTTTGTATTCGTTTTTTTTTTGGTTCTGATTAGGTTTATTTGATGAATTAATGCAGGAAAAGTAGAAGGGGCTCTTCGATTTTTAGGGGTTTTTGGAGGTATGTTTAGTTCCATTACATTTTTGCTATTTTGTTGCGATTTTAGTACTTGTTTGGTTGTTGCTAATGGTTTTGTCATCACATTTTGTTCATTCATCATGTGTAGATTAGTCATTGATTGTTTATTTTAGCTCATTCAATATGAGTAGGTTACAATGAATAATAACTTACTTGATTAGAACATTGTTGTTATGTACATAGTAGGGCTGTATTTTGCTCGTTTAAGTTGTTGATCACGGGTTGTAGATGAATTAGAAGTGTCAGTTTATTGACTCTTGGAGCTCAGCAAACCCTTGGTATTATACTGTTTGATTGTTTCTAAAGTTTGGTAGTAAATATTATTGCATCCATGAGCACAATTTTTGTGCCATTATATGTACGATGAAAAAAATGAGTAGTCTGAGTTTCCTGACTCATAAATCTCCTATTTATCTGATGTAGTATGATAGACAGTGTGGAAGTTGTGCTCAAGGTAGCAGCAAAATAGTTTTCCATTGTTGAGCTCGCCAGTGTTGTGTTTATTTGTTTTGAGCAAACCCTTTTTATGTTCATTGTTTGATAGTTTATCATGCTCGGGTAATAAGTTTAACACTGCTACAACGAGTGCAACTTCAATGCCAAAATTCATGTGGTCAGAAAAAGGGAAGTCTGTGTGTGTCACTTGACTCATATAACTCCTGTTTGTCTTTCGCACCAGCAATTTTTTAAGCCCACCGAACCCTTGTTTCGTAGCACTCTTGTTTGTCTGCTGTATGAAGTTGTACTCATGTTAGTTGTGGAACTGCTCTTTGGTTTATTGGACACTGAACCCTAGTTACTTTGATTGGTTCGATGGTTTATCATGTAAACATTTACAGATTAAGCAGCTTTCTTCTTCTTCTATTGTTGAAATGTTTTATGCATTCACTTTCGGAAAGTTTAATCTACAGTAGCATTTAAGTATCACTTTGTAGATCATTGCCGGGGTTTTACTGATCATATGGTGATTAGTGATTCGTCTGCTCTATTTCTTTTTATTAATCATACATAGATATGTAAAGGGCAAGTGAGACCCTTAAAACAAATAGCAGGTAGAGTGTGTAATATCGTTTTATTATTGATAATTTTGTTCTGTTTTATTGTTAAGTTGTTCATAGCGGAGGGGAGTCGGTTTCTCGCGATACTTTATATAAAAAACCTCAGCAGAAAAAAAAAATTAGTGTTTTTTAAATTATCATTTAAATATACATTTTCCTTTTTACTGGTTTTGACTGAAATCTTTATGTACTAAATCTGGAGTTGTCAGTATCAATGTTTATTGTTATTGGGTTTTGTGAAGGATATGGAAATTCTTCCTTTGCCATTCTTTCACAATTCATAATCAGATGAAGTAACTGATAGTTATTGTACTCTTTAGGAAGAATCATTACCTGTACAGGTCTTCACGAAATGCATAAACCTTTTGGATCAGATAAAATGCAGATATTTTTTGTTAAGCGCAAGGTCTGTGCAATTGTTGCACACCGGCTCTAGGAAAACCTTTTCCACTTTCTCGTGCTGGCAGAAGTCAGATGTATCTGCTGTAACAATTAGTTCATTATATTTTGTTAATATATATATTTAAGAACTATCGTTTCAAAGTTACCACTTACATTGTTTGTGTTGTGCCATGACAGGAAATGGGTGACAGTTGCGAAGGGAATGATAGTGCCAAGGGAAGTGGGAATAAGCGGAAATTCGTAACTGAAGCATCACAGGACATTCGGGGTGCTTTATCCATGGAGGCTTTGTTTGCGGATCTCCCTGACTATGACAACCTAGATGGACTAGAAGGTGCATTAAATGAGTCAGGGTCTTTGAGGGAGAGCTCTGACACTATCGAGGAACAAGACGAGGAAGAATTGCTAAAGGCTGACTGGGATGATCCTGCCGTATGCCAGTTTCAAGAATTGTTAATCAACAATCTTCTTACAGTTTACAGTGATGCGATAAAGAGGATTGTTGAGAGTGGCTACTCTGCAGAAGTTGCGGAGTGGGCGATATTAAATAACAGCCCCTTCCATGGCAGCAAAGATGCAGTTTCTAATGTGGTAGATAGTGCATTGACTCTACTCAAGGGGGAAAAGGAGATCAACCCGTCTACAGAAAATACCGTGTTCAAGGAATTGCGTTTTCTGGCAGCTTATACAATGCTCGAGATGATACATGTGCTTCAAGAGATTAGGCCAACGTTCACTCTTGCAGAAGTAATGTTCAGTTTGCTGGTTAGTGATCTGAACCTCTTGAATGCATGCGTGGTTGATGAACCAGACCCTACCGAAGACAGTTCGAAGCCTTCTACACCCAACACTGAAACTCCCGGAATCATTCAATCAGAATCTAAAAAGGATAAAAGATCCCAGCTCGAAAGCTCTGATTGCGGAACAACTAGTCAACAGGCAAATTCCAAAGCCCGGCCCGAAAAAATGACTGGTACTGTGAAAGAAAGTTGTGTTTCTTTTCAACATGGAAAAGGAAAGTTCTCTGGGCATGTACAGATATCTTCCCAGACAACTGTTGTGGATGAGAGATTCGTAGGTTTTAGAAAGGGTTCATCTTCTAGTTCTAAGAGAGATATGCTTCGGCAGAAGGCTTTCCAGATGGAGAAGAACTGCAAAGGACGTCTATCCAAATCGTCTTTTAAAGCTAAAGTCGCTGCTTGGGGAAGTATGGTGATGGACAAATCACAAAAGACAGTTTCGGTTTCTTCTAACGTGGTAATGAAGGGCAGTGGCCCTGTGGCAGAATCATCGAGCGAGCCAAAGTCTGGTGTGCCTGCACCAGTGTCTCATGATAAAGACCCTGCCTCCGCACCGACTTCACACTGTCCTGCATCATCGGCTCAAGAGCAGAATCCTAGCCTGAAGGAGGAGAATACTGCTTCTAACCCTCCCAATGTTATTGATTACTCCTTGACTGTCCCTCAAGATGAGACAGATGAAACAATTTTACAACTAGTTTCTCACAAGAAAGCGTTAGATGAAGAGATCAAGGGATGGAATGGATGGGCGATGGAAAAGGTCAAGCAGGCTACAAAAAGGCTTGTCAAGGATAAGGCAGAGCTGAGAATGTTGAAGCAAGAGAAAGAAGAGGCAGAAAAAATGGAGAAGGAGCAGCAGACCTTGGAGGAGACCACCATGAAGCGGCTAGCAGAAATGGAGTTTGCATTATCTAATGCTACTGGTCAAATTGAGGTAGCTAGCTCCTCTCATAACCGGCTTGAAGAGGAGAATATGTTGCTGAAGGTGCAGACAAAAGAGATTGAGTTGGAGGCATTGAGGTCTCAACGGAAGTATGAGGAAGCTTATAGGAGAGGGCAGGAAACTGAGAAGAAGGCGCTAGGAGTGGACAAGGAGAAAAGTTCATTCATGGAGAAAATCAAGAGTTACAAGCAACAGATGGACAAGTTGCATAAACAAGTGGAGAAGGCAAAAGAACGGCTGGATCAGATCATGGTACGCTATCTCTAAACTATAGCGAATGAATAACTCTATATTAGGTTAAGATTTATCATACTTATAAGTTTGATCTGTGTATACACTATATATATCTTGATTAGTTATCCATAAGTTAAATGAGCTATCCCCATAAACATATCTTCGAGATCAGATGCATCTTATATTAGATATTTGAAGTGTCATGGCCTTTCAGCCCGAGTATTAATTTTGTCCCCTCAAGAATAATCTGTAGAAATTGATTTTGAGAATCTGGTTTGAGCTGTTTATGAGTTGATTGTCATGGAAGATGATTATTTAAATGTGCAATTTGCGTGTAATTCTGAGCTTTTTCTATTTTTTCTCATGCTTGAAACACCCCCTGTAGATGGCTTTTGAGTTCTGAATACCTGTTATAACCTCAGTCAGGAGATTATAGACCCTCATATTGCCAGATGAAAACTGAAGTGCAGCTTTCTTAAGCAGCCCTTTAATCCAGCGTTCAGTTGGATATATATTGAAATTGTCTGTTACATATTCCAGATTTTGTTTAAGCACGAAGAGAAAGAGAAGGGGAAATTTGTGGCACAATTGGATGCTTTAGTGGCAAAAAGAGAAGAAGGAAAAGAGCTGCACGAAGAGGAAGCCGAAAACATCCGACAGGCTGCAGAAGTGGAGTTGCAGAAGTGCAAGAAAAACATTGAAGACTGGGAGAGGCTCATCGCAGAGCATAGACTGGAGGCTAACAGAAAGCAAATAGCTGCTCTGAACGTTGGATATGCTGGTAGCTCCCTGACAGGCAGCGGGACCTCACTTCCCAAACTTACAAAGAGGTTAGCCGTGTTCCAGGACAACTTTAGGGAAGGAAGTCTTAGTCCAGAGAGGGAATGTGTCATGTGCCTGACAGAGGAGATAACCATGCTTTTTCTCCCGTGTGCACACATGGTTCTCTGTGAGGAATGCAGCGCCCTACATGAGAATCGAGGGATGAATGACTGTCCGTCGTGCAGGACAACAATCCAGAGGCGGATCCGGGTACATTACAAGGATTAACTGCTGCTGGCACCCAATGTTGTAAAATGATGGAACAGTTGACAGCTTACAATCTCTGAACAACATTCTTTTGTCTTTTGATGGGCTTCATTTTGCCCTTGGCTTGATAAACTACAGTTAGTGAGGCATGGTTTATTGCCTGATAGGGCTATAAAACTACATTGAAATAGGTTCTTGGTCGGTTCGTCATGTTCCGACTTCTGGTTAAGTTGGTTTTACAGGTCAACTCATGGAGATGTACATTTTGTGACAGGATTTCTGTCTGAACAGTTTCTCCTTGCCAAAATGGAGCCTCAGTTGTAGTATTCAACTAATGCGTTTAACTTCCAAACAAGTTTCAGTTTACTGTATATTTTCTTGACATGGGCTGTGAATAATTTCCATGCTTGCACAAAAGGCCCACTGTTAAGCCCAAAAGACTTTCTTTCTCAAATGGTTTGTTCCATAGCCCAGCCCAATCAAATGTACTATTTAGCTTCTTCGAGTACATTCTAGTGTTTCAGTAGGGTGACAATGACTTTTTTTATTTGGGGGAAATTGGGTACAGGACTTACGTGAGCATAAAATTGGGGATAGCCTCTAGCGTGTTTTTCATTATTGCGTAGAGCACCCAATTTTATCTTTAGTGTGCAAAACTTTCAAAGTTATCCTTCTATTTACTGCCCAACAAATTACCTAAAATTGTGGAAAGTTGCTTTATTCTTTCTCTTGTAACCATTTCCTCCTTTCTTTATTTGTATTCCATCTATTGTGTTATATATATTATTTATTTTATTCTCATTTTTCAATCAATAATATATAATAAATATAAATTATAAAAATGTGGTGCGCTGGTGGCCGGTGGGTGGTGGCAGTGTGAAGGTGAAATAGAGATTTGAGAGAGATACAATTATATGAATTATGAATGAATGGTAGTGAGTTTTTGAGATATGAGAAATGGTGTTGATGGGTGAGTACAATTATATGAATTATGAGAGAATGGTAGTGAGTTTTTGAGATATGAAAAATGATATTGATAGGTGAGAGAATTGACTTGTACTTGTTGTCTGGAGAATTGACATTTGACAAAATCGAAATGGGGTATTATTGTCATAACACGCACATTTTGTGAGGATCAAAGTAAAGTGGGTGCTCAACGCAATATTGAATCATAGCAACTACATGCCCCCACTCTCCCTTTTTATTTGTGGATTCAGATTTCAAACTTGAATGATTCGTGTAAAGATATATATGATATTCATGCTGAAAGGCGCATTGTACAGTAAAAGCCTCTTCTTAGTAGTCCTCACAAAGAGAGAGGGTCTTTTATATATATTATATTATCGTAAAATATATTAACGTGTACTTAGCTTGTTAGGTTACAAATTAACTTGATGTTAGTTTTCTCAACTATGGTTGTTTTTTATACTTCGTAAAAGAAAATAAATAAATGTAGTTTAATAGATAAATAACTTTATATTTAGTTATGTATATATTTTGTTGATTGTACACCAGTGTTTAATATATCATTATTTTAAATTATGATTTGCTTTGAAAGTATTATTATTTGTAACATTTTAAACTTGCATTTTAAATATAAAAAGTCACTCATATAAAAATATTATATTAATAATAAATTATGTGTTTAGAAGGAAACTTCACTAGGAGATCATTCATCAACTTAATTATCAAGACAGTCAATAATTATGCCCAATGAACGAACAAAAATATTTGAAAATCGCATAATAAACATTCCGTAGTTAAAATTCAGGTGAGGCACGACCCGAATATGTAGTATTTGTTGGCAAATGAGTTATTATGGTGATTTATAGCTGACACAAAACGACTAATAGTTGACAAGCCACCATATTCAGCAATCAGATTTATCCTACAATAAGTTCAACTTATGTGATAACGATGAGATTAGTAGAAGGTAGAACAAAGGAACATCAGTCAATATGTCCGAGTGGTTAAGGAGACAGACTTGAAATCTGTTGGGCTTCGCCCGCGCAGGTTCGAACCCTGCTGTTGACGATCACTTTTTTTATCTACGGATATTGAGATGGAAATGGTCTTTAGATAAAATTATCCATGTTTTTCCTGACAATATATGTCAATTTTTAAATAGTTTTATCTACAAACAGTCTCAGAAAACGTACTCTTTAATCTTACATTAATAAACACCAAACAATTTTTTTTCCGATTCTGATAAGTAGAACACCAAACTTGAGGAACTCATAATTTCGAGCAACAAATATCCATTTCTGGCTGTGGTCCTATCTATCTAATCTACCTATCTTTGCTTGTGGCAGGTTGATGTATTAATTTGTCCGGAATTATTTCACTGAACTGGTTGATTTATGGCCTCTCATAACGTTATCACTACATTATAGCATGGGTAATGGTATTTAATTAGTCCCATCCTCCCTTATTTAATATTTGCCCCAAAACTCAATTCCCTCCATTATCTAAGACTATCACAATATACCATCTGATATAAATTCATTTCATATAAAAAATCGAATTCGTATAGAAATGTAAAATTTCACGTACAAACACAATTTGTTTCACTACAAACAAGACATAATCATGAGAATTTGATCATTCAAAAGAGATTATTATCCTGAAATCAAACCCAGAGTGCATGAATAGAATAGAACTTAGATAATGACAAGAAGAGCCACCCTGTAGTGCTCCTTCCGTCCACCTAAAAACAAACATTATCATTAAATTAATTAAATATGGAGCTGGCAATTGGCAAATGATAATCAGTACTGTACTAATTAATTAATTAATATTTTCATCAGTACTATACTAATCAATATCCTTCTGAAATCTGAATTAATGAAGACTTAACTAGACCCTTGTTGGTCCTTGTTATGAAAAAATAAAATAAAAATGTAATAGTTAGTATGAATATATGCATGCACTCTATTATGATATGAGGTCAATCATATGGTTGAAGAGTTGGTATAATCTTTATTGGCTTTTAGGGGTTTATTTTTGGGACAGAGAATCTGAGTAATAATAGTTGTACAATGTGACAGACAGTGAGATAGATACATATAATTAGAGCAAGGAATCCTCAAACATCACAACCATACAAAATGAGGAAGCTCAAAATGTGCTATATTGCTGGCCTAGCTACTTTTCCTCTCTCATTTATTCAACGTCTTAAAATGTTCAGGGGGATTGTCATAACATTTAAATCACTCCATTTGACTCGATAAACAATGATTTGATCTAAAATACACTTCAAATATCACTCCATTTGATTCGATAAACAATGATTTGGTCTAAAATACACTTCAAATACTTTATTTTAATTTCATTTTAAATATAATTTTACTAAAATTATATTCAAATAATCATTTGAGTGCCATGCCAATTAACCCCTCCGACATAGAAAAACATATTCAATTGTGATTGTCAAACTTTTCTTGGGCATAATTTTAACCCCATGCATTTGGCATTTTTCTAGGATTCATAATATCTAGTAGCCTCATGATCAGTGTAATGCATGGTGGACATAAAAAAGTCGTCTTCTATAAAGTGTTTTCAAATAAATTTGTTTGAAGTTACAATACTCTGTCGGTTATATGTAGAGAATTTCATTGGCATACAATTCTAGATGAAAACTTTTACAAAATGTAAAAGAGTTTTACTTTTATATACATATGCACGGGGATAACTTTTAATTTTAATAACTTATATATTCTTTAGAGCGGAAGAATATATTTAAACTACGGATGTCATTTCGAACGATTGATCAGATGCAACTTCTAAATAATTATTGATTCGATAATCTATGTATATGATAAAAGTAATGGTTTAACATGAGGAAGTGATATGCCACATATGGAGAAAATGTATTGGCCAATTTTCTTAAAAATAAATAATTTTTAATTCATTAATATTTGAATGTTTGGTGATTGAATCTGCATCATTCACATAAATTTAAATTTTGGATGGACTCATAAATATAAACTAACGCATTTAGCCTATCCCTTATCGTACACATCCTATTCTTACCCACCTTCTATTCCTAACGCATGAATACTTATATAAAATGATATATAGATAGTCTAACTTCATATTCTCTTCAACTTAAATTCGGTTCAATTTCATTCACTTCAGTTCAGTTCAGTTAAATTCGGTTTAGTTCAGTTCAGTTAAATTCGGTTCAGTTCAGTTCGGTTTAATTAAATTTATTTAAATTCGGTTCAGTTCAGTAAATTTCAGTTGAAAATAACATAACCTAATATTTTAAATTTTAAAAATTTCATTTGCTGTGTTACTATTTACTAAAGAAAGACAAATTTGATCTATATACCAATCTGACCTCAAAATGTTCTTGAATTCATATATTGTAATGTGAGTTGCTAATTTAAAATTTCGAAGTGCGGTACAATATTAGATAATGTGTACAGAGACTCCAACATAAAGTTGTTAAAATCATGAATATTATTCATAAAAAAACATCTATATTGTTCATATTGTTGGATTTACATGCAAGCGGTATACATATTTCCTTTTCTATGGACACTTTGCATTGATTGAATTAATCATTGTCTAAAGGAAAGGGGATTAAGGAGTAACAATATGTAGAAAATATATATTCACAACTATACCTTTCCCATTTAATTATTTACTATTCATTCACCATCAAGTAGAATTTATTTCACAAAATGATGAATGGAGATAATTATAATTTATGTTGGTAAGAATGATTTTTATTTTTTTTTAGTAGAAATCATTGAAATTTTATATCATACTCTACTATTTAGCAATAATTTTTATTGGATACATTTAGGCCTTATTCAATTTAAGAGAAAAATAGAAAGCGGCGAAAGGGT
Source organism: Plantago elongata (assembly GCA_036897095.1). NCBI lineage: Eukaryota > Viridiplantae > Streptophyta > Magnoliopsida > Lamiales > Plantaginaceae > Plantago > Plantago elongata. Next base: position 23,448 of record JAYMSP010001354.1, read on the forward strand.
TTTGTCTATAGTAAAACTCAAAATATTTAAATTTAAACAAAATAAATAAACCTTTAAAATTTAAATATTTTAAAGGAAAATTAAATTCTAAACACATTAAATAACTAGAATTATAACAAGTCGCAATATATACACGTATTACTGTATGTGATATTTAGTCATTTGAAATAACTAAACATTAAAGTAATATGTAATATAAATATAATTATATAAATGATGATATAAATGAAAGAAGAGATGTGATACATATCCCAAAAAGTGAAACGAAGCAAAGAAAGAATGAATTTTAATTCTCATGAAATTGTTACTACCTTCGTCCATTTACAAGGTTTACATTTATGTGAATTTCCGAGTCACGTAAATATCTATATGCTGAGTTCCCTAAGCATTATATTTGGGATCCTAAACTAAAGGTTTAGAAGGACATGAAGCAGTTTAACAATAAAGTTGGACATATTTATCACGTCTCAATTAAGACAAGTCATGTTTATTACATGAGGATAATATTGAACCATATTCGCAGTGCTACCTGTTATGAGGATCTTTGAATGGTGGGTGGTGTATTACATCCAACTTACCGTGACACATGTTTCACTCTTGATTTACTAGACAATGATAAGGAGTACATTTATGCTATAAAGGAAGCAGGTTTTTGGGCATATGGACGTTTTCTTCACAATTTGTTCGCTATTATACTTCAGTCGGATACATGGGCATATGAGAGTATTTATCAGACGATATTCAGTACATGATGCGGAAAAAACTAAAAAATCCTGGTAAGATTTCTATTACGTACTATATTGACAAGAATTAACATATTTTATTTCTTACCATTTATAAGTAAATATAACTAATTTTGATTAATTTCTCATTATAGATCTACAACTTAGTGAGGAACAATTGAAGAATTTTGCTCTTGCTGAGATAGAAACTCTACTCGCTAGGAATGGATTTAGCTTGCGTGGTTTCGAATGTTTGCCCATCCCTGATAATGTCGTGATTAATAATGGTACGAACAATTTGATAATTGAGGAAGTGGTGTATGATGTTGATGAGATGCTAGAGACCATCAATCGTTTCTATACATGTCTAACCGATGAACATAGGTCTATATATCATAGATGTTGTTGACTCTGGTAGTGGTGAATTTATTCTTCCTGTACGGTTAAGGTGGTATGAGTAAACATTTATGTGCATACAATATGCTCTGCATTGCATGGTAGACGTTATAATGTTCTACCGGTTGCATCAAGTGGCATAACTTCACTTCTTCTCCTAGGGGGCGTACAACCTACTCAAGATTTATTACTCCATTGCTGGTGGACGAGATGACAATGTGCAGTCGAATTACACATGGAAGTGAACTAACATAACTCCTTAAGAGTACAAAGTTGATAATATGGGATGAAGCACCCATGACAAACAAGTTCTATTTTGAGGCTCTTGACCGCAGTCAAAATGATATAATGAGAGGTCTTGATGGGAGGGATCGAATAAGCCATTTGGTGGAATGGTTATCATATTTGGTGGTGACTTCCGACAGATACTGCATGTCGTTCCAAAGCGTAGTAGACATGATATAGTACATGTCGTGTACTTAATTTCACGAAGAATATGCGCATGCAAGTATTAATTTACATTTCATGATGTCAGTGACGCCTTTTTATTATACTTCGTGTATTTAAAATTACATATTAATAGTTTTGTTTATGAATCAGGCTGGTCGTGCAGATGTCGAGAACGAAGCCACGAGAGAATTTGTTGATTGGTTGTTGGAAGTTGGAAGTTGGAGATGGAAAAGTTGGTGGTGATAAATGGCGGGGAAATCGAGTTCAAGATAACAGAGGAACTTTTGATACGCCCTACTGGTGAACCGATTGACGCAATCGTTAAGAGCACGTATCCTAACTTATTATCCCATGCCGGTGATGGTAAGTATTTTTTATGGCAGAGCTATTCTTGCCCCTATTAATGAGATAGTACAAGAGGTCAATGATTTTATAATGTTCATTCTACCTGGTGATGCAACCCAGTTCATAAGTTCAGATGCCATATGTCATGATCATATGATATTGTGAACAGAGAAGACATTTACTCTAGTGAATTCCTAAAATCTATCAAGGTGTATAGCATGCCAAATCATATAATTCGATTGAAGGTTGACACTCCTATTATGTTATTCAGGTACATTGACCATGCCGAGGAGTTGTGTTACGGAACAAGACTAATTGTCATTGCGATTGGCGAACGTGTTATTCGGGCGACGGTCATGGTTGGAAAGAATGCTGGGAAACATGTGTATATACCTCGGATGTTACTCACACTCTCTAATCTCACTAAGTTTCCTATTATATTTCAGCGAAGACAGTTCCCAATTTCAGTTTGCTATGCAATGACAATAAACGAAAATCAGGGACAATCACTATCTCATGTCGAGCTCTACCTTCCAAATCCCGTCTTTAGTCATGATCAATTATACATGGCATTTTCAAGAGTAACGAGAAGAAATGTTTGAAGGTCTTAGCGCTCGATGAGGAAGGTAATCCGATCGACACAACTACCAATGTACTTACAAAGAGGCATTTAGCTCTCTTTTAGGTATTGAGCTTGGCTTATAAACGGTATAGTTCACAAGTTAATTTACTTCAATTTATTAACTAAACTTTCTGTGAAATTATTGTGCAAGATGCTACTACTCCCATTGATGAAGATCATTAAGATTTCATTTAAATTTTCATTTACAATATTCAATGAAGATCGTGATGACTTTATTTGATTTAATCTATGCAAAAAAATGTATCGGATTTTCATCTACTTCGATTTCTTTATCCGAACCTCGATTTTATTATCATTATATACTACTCCCTCCATTCCTTATAACTTCGTAAATATTTTTTTTGATGTTACATTGGAAACTTTCTAATTTCATAAATGAAAAGTTTTCTCCACTAATTAATTATTTATTATTTCTACTTTTTACTTTATTCAGTCTATTGACCTAATTGCACACATACACTTATTTTTGCACTTTATTATCACTCACACAAATCCGTATATCACATTTAATTTTAAAGTTATGAAGTTTGAATTCTAAAAGAAATTATACAATTAAATCCCACCTTATGATTAATTAGGTAGCATTCTCCACCATTTTAAATTGTATTATCAAATATGCTACAAATATTTATTCTTGGGTAACTTGCACTATCATCATATGTTTTTGAGAAAATTGATGACACAATTCTCTGATTGTTTACCAATTGAGAACATAGGCCACGCATAATTGCATCGCAAAAAACTAAAATGAAAAGGGACACGTATAGCTTATGAAAACACGGAACGGAAGTTAATTAATCCAGGGGATATGATTAAACAACGAAAAAGTTCTAACAAATAACAATAAACACTTGGATCATATTATCGGGAATCTACTCAATCTATTAAGTTCCTTAATTTCACCATTAAACCGGGATTAATTAAGTACTAACTAATAATTAGTATTTGATTAATTAATGCTAAGTGTGGTGACTGCTGATTGGAAGATTTGGGCCTGCAATTGCATGGTAGTTCGAGCCCAGTCAACTTCATCTTCGCATGTAATTATGACCATAAGCTTAATTCAATCATTATTGCATGACCATTATTGCATGACCATGACTTGATGACCCTTTCCGGGTATAATTAAGAACGACATCATACATGCAGAACAAAGTTCAGCAAGAATTAAAGACTATTTCAGTTCATATAGGTTTTTAATTTGAGGCAGTTATAAATAATACCATGCCATCAAAGTTTATCTCCTTGACAATCGAACTCAAACCTCAATATTGATAAAAAAAGGTTCGATATAATGATGTAATTTACACCATCTACACTTACGATGTAAAAGGTATCAGATGTTGTATATCAACCATCAAAAGTACATATGTTATACTACTCTTAGTCTCTTGAGGTTTGATTGGCATGCGACTTAAATGCCCCGATTTAAATGCCTGAATAATGATCGGGGAGTATTATAGGTTTGTTATATAGGTAGAGAAAAATGTTGCTACTGTAGATACATTTCGATCTTCGACATTTAAATGTCATAACAAATACAAAATTCTCGAGTAGCATTCAAACGGGCATTTAGATGCTATTCCAATCCGCCCTTACACTTTTTGGAAAACATTGTAATAACAAAAACATATTGTTGCATTTGTTATTCGGTTCCCATATTTTGAGGCTGTGAAGACAATTAAGTTGGATGATGACTAAATTCTGCAGTAACTAGTTCAAGTGGTTAATCCCTATAGATCACTCCATTTGCCACATATACATATATATATAAAGTCTTGTTTAAATTTATTTAAATACTTATTTAAAACTTTAGATAATATAATTATAAATATTTAATGTAGTGTGATTACGCCAGTCGGATTGAAACGAAAGGTATATAAAAATGAAACTATGAAAATTCTTACAAGAAAATTCATGTTTTTCAGACTTGCTCATCAAAATCACTCGAGCAAGAAGTAAAAAATTGGCAAATTGGCATTGGAGTTAAGTCCGGCGTGTTTGAGGTGACGTGGCGTTCCATGCGTTGCAAACCCACAAATAATTGACTAATTGCTTTGTGCTTAATAACTCGTCTAATTATCTAATTTCTCAGTCATCAATGACGTACGGTCTAAGCAAACTTCTAACTACTACGTTCTTCAAAACTATAAGCAAATTCAAAACTATAACAATACACAATTTGAAACGATAGTAACAAATTGTAATTCTAAGACGAATCGTCGTAGAAAAATTATAAAAAACAAAAGAAATCCAGTCTAGCACGGAATGTATGTACATTCATTTCAATATCAACATCTTGTATTCCATTTAGTCGGTTTTGACATGAAACTAATGGAAAATTTCATTCAATTTTACACTTACTAGACTATATTCTTTATCCTATTCGAATTCATAAAAAGTTTGAACAATCGATGGAAATTGAATATATTCTTGAAAGTTTCTAGTTGTAAGTCAAAGTTCATATGCAAGCTGGTGTAATACCTTTTAAGCGGAAGAGTAGCATGTACTACATACATACAAACCACTACTAAAAATGATGAATTGATTGTCCCAAAAAAATTAGTCGTAGTAATGTTATGACCTAGAATTAGTTTATTGATAAGTAGTTAGAGAGTAGTTAGGTCTACCATTAAATTAAGGAAAGTGTAGAGAAACCATACAATCCCAAAAAGGAAATTTAAATATGTCCAAACAGATGCGTCTCATCTTTGTGTCTTTTGTTTACATCCTGGAGCGGGTTGGCCTTTCTTTTTGTGGGTCTAATTCCACCACATTATTATCACATCATATCATATCTCCCACGTTATAATTATAACGCGCCTATATTATTAGCTTCGGTTTTAATAATTCTTTTACTTTTAGAGTTACAAAATCTATCTATCTTCTGTATCTTCTATGAGCTGCTAATCTGATTAATGGAGAACTAGTATAATAATGAGTAACTGTTACAATTTACACAGAGAACATATTTTTATAGCTAAACTAGAGAAGAAATCATAACCGAGTCTGTTACAACTAATTGCTCCCGTGTAACTGCCTCTTCTCTTGAGATTATGACAAGTGTACGGGTGTTGAACCTTCTGGCACTCAAGACTAAAAAACTCGGTTTAATGAAATTGTAATACTCCAATTTACAATTGGGACAGAAAAAATTCAAAAACCATTGAAATTGTTGGTGACAAATTTGGGGGAAGTTTGTTAAAACAAAGCGAATTAAAAGATTATTCGTGTAACATGAAAAAATCGTAAAAAAGAATTTGTAGTTGATCAGATTAAAGAAAAATATAGCAACCTTATAAAATTAACGGAACCCTAAATAATTCCAAGATAAAATGCAACTGAACTTATCAAAAGTCTACCCAAACTGTAGAGTCCTACCTCTTTCAAAACTCTTCCTTTCTCACTTAAAAACACTTCCACTTCCAATTTTCTCATCACTCCATAGCCAAACTTGAATACTAATCAACCAAAAATGCTGCAAATACTCAACAAAAGACTCAAACGTCTCTGCTCCAAGCTAGTCTGGCCGGCTCAGCGCCGTCGTCCCGCCCCGAAAATCGTAGTAAAGAAGCTTGGAAAGTCCACTTCAAGAACTCATTCTGAGCAAAACACCACTTCCTCAGCCGTGATCCACCCCAGTACCGAATTCTCCACCCGAAAACCGATACGTGTCGCCACATTCAACGCTGCCCTGTTCTCCATGGCGCCAGCCGTTTCGAAAACAGAGAAGAACTACCAGGACTTTGTCATGAAGAGGCTCGGCCTGGACTCTCCGAAATCGCCGAAAAGCATACTGAAGCAGTCTCCTCTGCATCCTCTAAGTTCCACGAACTCACCAGATAGTGGCACTGGCACAGGCAGTCTTATGAAGCAGCAGAAGTTCTCGAAATCGAGGCTGCGAGTCTCGATCAACCTGCCTGATAATGAGATATCCTTGAGGCGGAGTGGACAGTTGAGCTTTTCTACGGACAGTGAGAGAGTTGAGGGGTCTGTTTTGAGAGGGAGGGGGTCGTTGAGGTCACATAGTATGGATTTTTCAACTCCGAGAAGTGGAAGAACGGTTGTGGATGTGTTGAGAGAGCTGAATGCGGATGTTTTGGCATTGCAGGATGTGAAAGCAGAGGAGGAGAAGAACATGGAGCCGCTTTCGGGATTAGCCGAAGCTTTGGGGATGTATTATGTATTTGCTGAGAGTTGGGCTCCTGAGTATGGAAATGCAATTTTGTCTAAGTGGCCTATTAAGAGCTGGAAGGCTCATAAGATCTTTGATGACTCTGATTTCAGGTAACTCTACTTGCGTCTGTTTGAATAATTACCGTTTTCGTATTAGAACATAACCGTGTTTTAGCATAAATTCTTATATAGACCGGATTTATCAGCTTACATTCTAGTGTGAAAACTGTTCCATAACATGTTGCTGAAGGAATACTTATGCAGTTAATAGTTTAAGAGTGAGTCTTACTTTCTTACTGATAAAACATGATAACCAATGTGTGTAAGATCTCATATTACAAGTTCAGACCAACCAGTCTTGAATTTGAAAGTGAGTTTGATCGGAATGGCATTGGGTGCAGGAATGTACTAAAAGCGACAATTGATGTGCCGGAAGCAGGAGAAGTGAACTTCTTTTGCACACATCTCGATCATTTAGACGAGCACTGGAGGATGAAGCAGATGAATGCGATTATTGAATCGAGCAACGAGCCACACATCTTGGCAGGAGGGCTAAATTCTCTTGATGAGGGAGATTACTCAGAAGAGAGATGGACAGATATATTAAAGGTATATAAGTTCATTAGTTTTCAAGAACTTCTCTGTAAGTTTTATGATGTGATGTTTTTATGACATTTCATAAACAAACAAATGTGACAGTATTATGAAGAAATGGGAAAGCCAACACCTAAGGTTCAGGTGATGAAGCATCTAAAGAGCAAGCAGTACACTGATGCAAAGGACTTTGCAGGAGAATGTGAATCTGTTGTCATGATTGCCAAAGGACAAAGTATGATTTGCCAAACCGAAAAAATATAATGCAGGATTATCTGTTTATTGTTCTTTACCATTGCCTAATCTTTAAGTTAATGTGATCGTGTATAGATGTGCAAGGGACGTGCAAATATGGAACACGAGTAGACTACATACTATCATCAGCAGATGCGCCTTACAAGTTCGTTCCTGGATCTTACTCGGTGGTTTCTTCGAAAGGTACCTCAGATCATCACATTGTGACAGCGGACTTGATCAAACAATGCAACAGTTCACAAGTGTATACGAGTAAAAAGCCAAGAATGCAGAGAAGGAGAACGGTGAAGATCACACATGATTCGTCGTCTCCAGCAAAGGCTATATGGAAACTTAATTACTGATCTTACTAGATAACTGAAAGATTAGCTGGCTTTCTTTGTGATTTGCTTAGAAGTTGAGAAATAGACAGGAGTATGGTTGCAAGTTTGTTTTTATCCTATATTTGATCCATTGTGCTTGTCTAAGCTGCCTGTAAAGAGAAAAACCAAAAGAAAGAAGATATTTGACGGTGATTGTAAATTAAGATTCATCTGTAGAGAGGTTTTCTATATTATATACCAAGCCCTTGCATTATATTTAGTAGTTTCATGAACCATGAATTGATTCTTTGTTAAGATTTCTTGCAAGTTGCCATGTTAAGTTGCTGTAGCTTAAGTACACCAGCAAACCACACAATTGGGCTACTTGATTATAGATCTACTTGTTTGATATATAGGGCCTACTTGTGGAGGTTTACACATGATCCAATACTTAGTAGTTAGTACCCTTGTTGATATCTTGTTCATCTGTCACACCACTAAAATGAACTAAAAACTTCAATGGCCGGTGTCTGTGTACAGTTTGAACTTTACTGTTGTAGAACCGGTAGCCAACAAGGAAAGCCGAACAGAAGATCCGGCATTAAATACTTGTTCCGATCCTATACCCTGATCATTAATAATATCCCCATGGTGTTTTAACATGTTGTGTACCACTGGGCACTGGTGATAATTTCATGTCCTGTGGAGCCTTTGCTAGTTAACACTGGTCTGGCTGTGACTAAAACTCTAACATTCACATGTGCATATTGTACTAGGTTACTGTTCTCAAACTAATAGTAGTGATGTATTAGATTAGAGATATACACAGTATAGCAGACTTTTAAAGTTGGAATATTCTTGTGATTTGTTTGTATCAACACCAATTATTGACACCATGTTCATTTCTGTAGTAAGAAGAAGAGAATAATAAATGTTCGCTTTTGGTGATCAATAGAGAACAAACAAAAGGAACAAAGCTGAAAATTACATACCAGCAAATGCTACTGAACTTGAGCTATCATTCTTTAGGAGTCTTTCACAGGGCTACCTTATTATAGGTAGAGCAATCAAATACCATTAGATCGAATTTGTGTACCATACCTACAAAATTTGGCCAGTACGATGTAGTTTTTAGGTAATTAATTATGTAATATGCACTTACTCAACTTATTGTGACGTGTTATATTAGGTTAAAATATAAATCTTTAGTTTATCCATACAAACCATTTAAGTCAAGTTAAATCGTAACAAGTTACGGCATATTTAAATTTTCAGTATCAGATATTATATCAAGTAGGGAAATAAGAAGTACAATCGGAGCATATTCCTATCTAACAACACGACGGGGGCCAGTTTATGAGCTAACTCGTTCTTGCCTCTCGCAACATAAAGTAAACTAAATGCAGAAAAGGATAAAGCTAGTCTACGAATGTCTAACAAAATAGAACCTACAAAAGCAAAATTAAAGTCTGACTTATTAAATAAAGACACTAGCGAGAGACAGTCTGTTTAAACTCGGACATTATCCCAGCCTTGAAGGATCGTCCACTGGACAACAACACGAATAACTTAGGCATCGGCACTCTGTGGAGACAAAGGGGAAGCTACAATCTCCTGTCTTCGAGTAAAACCGAACCTGTGCATAACCTGTTCAAAAGTCTGAACGCTATCATTTTCAAAAAATCTACAATATATATATATATATATATATATAT
>JAYMSP010001355.1:0-33041 GCA_036897095.1 Plantago elongata
TATATATAACTTCAACCACCCAATACGTGATGATTCGAACATGGAGGAGTAATTTGGCACTAACTATTTACTTCAACCACCCAAAAGTATGAGAAAACACGAAGTCTCATAAGAGACGATCTTTAGATAAACTAAACTATCTAAAGACGGGACTATATTGCAATTTACCTCTTTATAGTTACATTTGGTTCTTTTTTCGCAGATCCTCTAGTTAGCCCGACCCGGATCCGTGGATGAGCGATTTTTCGTGGTATAAATAGCATTTTTAAGGCAATTTTCTTCTTTCTTTTTCTTTCTTTCTTCCTTTTTTCTCCTTTTTGAACTAGTTTCTTCTGCTCGTAATTGCTCCGATTTTTACTATTTCTCTATGATTTCATTTTTTCTTCTCCGATCTTGTTGTTTTCCACCTCAACTTTCATTCAATGCGACATTGTAAGTGTTTTATGCTCCGATTTTGTGTTTTTCTTCGTTGTCTATGCTATGTTAGGGCTTTTGGGGGGTTTTGGTGTTTGATTTTGTGCTTACTCTCAGTTTAATAGTTATTGTGCACAACGATGGTTGATAAAGAGTGGTAATGAAGGCAAAAAGTTTTCTAGTCGGGCTCACAAACAAAAATCATTGTCTGGCGATGAAGGTATTTTTCTTTTGTAGTTTTTTCGACGGTTGCAATTGGTTTTTTTTTCGTTTCTGCAGTTTTGACGGTTATGAGAACATTTTTGTGTTGGTGAGAACACGAATTCTATATTTTTTTGTGAACATGGGTTATTTACTTGGTAACATGTGTTATTTATGTGTGATCATGACTTGTTACAGTATTGATGAAAATACAACATATGTCAGGTTGTTTAATTTGTGTGTTGATGAAAACACGAATTATGTGGGTTTTTTTTTGTGAACATGGGTTATTTACATGGTAACATGTGTAGTTTTATATGTGAGAACAGTTTGTTAATGTGTTGATGAAGATACAATATATGTTTTGTTGTTTGTGTTGGTGAGAACATGAATTTCATGTTTTTGTTTGTGAAGATGGTTATTTACTTGAAAATATGATTGATTTATTTGTGAACGTGGGCTATGTATTTGAGAATATTTTGGTTATTTATGTGTAAATATGGCTTGTTACTTTGTTTATGTGTTGAAGGGTGGTTGTGTTTTATGAGAGAATATTATTTATATTTTTTTTAACATTGGTTGTTTTTGTTTTTTTTTTTTTTTTTTTTTTTTTTGTAGATGTTGATGTAGAGAAGCAGAAGAAGGTTAAGGCTAGTAAGTCGAATATCTTCAAGCATGAACATGTAAATCTAAAAGAATCAGCTTTTTTTCATTTTTGTATTTGTAGTAATGCATTAAACATCAGTATACTTTTGTTTGTAGTTGTATCAGAATTCTTGTTTGGATCTGATATCATTGGTTTGTGCTTGATATCATGGATTATTTGTCTGATATCATGGGTTAAGTCTTTTTGAGATCAGTTGTTCATATATGAGCATTTGTTCCAAAGAGTGTGTGTTTACATTCTGAGATTATTGGTTAACATTCTCATATCATGGGTCAACATGTTGAGATCATAGATTCATAATATCAGATCATGGGTCAACATTTTAGAACATGGCTTACTATGAGATATGAGATCATGGGACAACAACATGAGATCATGTGATAATAATATGAGATCATGGATCAAATAACTGAGATCAGGGAATAATGTACACAGTTCTTGGATAACATCCCAAGATCATGTGTTAATATTATCATATCATGGGGTTACCATGAGATCATTTTTTTAATACTATGAGATATGGGATTATAGGATAACATTATGTGATCATGTGACAACAACATAAGATCATAGGACAACAATATGAGATTATGAGAATATGATATAATCGAATAAGACATAAACAAAGTTGATAAAATCATAGTACAAATAACCAAGATCAAGGTACAAATAAACAGAGTTGATTAGGTCACATAACATAACATTGAGATAATGGTACAAAAAATCAAGATCAAAGCCTTGAAGTGCATCTTTTGAAAGAGAATTCGATTTTTACAGCAATTCTTCGATACAAATCATGCATGGCATCCAAACTATTTGTTTTTATTCCTTTCAAATTCCCACCAATGTTGAAGTCATCACCAATGAATACGGTGGTTGAGTTGTTAGCAACAACTATGGCTGCACAAGTTAAGCAACACATGTAAACATGGTGTAAAATGCAGATAATATGGATCATATAACATGGAGCATAGGATATGCATCTCAACAAGTATAAACTAGTAACATGCCAACTATTTCTCATGGAAACATGGTGTAAAATGTAGTGAACATGGATCATATGGTAGGGAGCATGGGTTATGCATATTAGCAAGTATCTGTTGGTGAAATAAGCAGAGACCATGGAGCATATGACAAAGATTATGGATCGATATATCGAAAATTACTCAATATCGGAGACCGAACAACTTCGATATGAAATCATTGGACAAATTGCGTAGAACATGGTAAAGATATTATAGAGTGCATGCATTATAACAAGCTTATGTAGCCTCATTTCAACTAACGATCATGATATCATGGGGTCTACTGCATAGATCATGGGTTTCATGACAGAGAGCAGAGTGTAGACATTATAACAAGCCTATGTTGGCCTCATTTCAACTACTAATCATGATATCATGTGGTCTATTACAGAGATCATGGTATTCATGACAAAGAGCATCATAACAAGCCAAAACAAAATCAAAATTTCTATATAAAACATAATCAAAATAGTATAAAACATGACATGTAGATTGTATTTGAGCAGATTCATCAGAATTTTCAGTTCTCATGTTTGATCCAGTTGAATTCGGCATCTACAAACAATAACTAGTCAGAATCTCAATAGATAACAACAATCGATCTACTATCTAACATAAATCAGCTAAATTATTCGATCAAGTCATTGGAAAAAGAGTGAGTATAGTAAAAAGAAAGATTTTCCTAGCTAATCTATAGGAAAATCTTGTTTCATTATAAACTTGTCAATAACTTCTATATAAATACCTCCAAATAAATCAATCTTCTCATAAAAAATCATAACACCAAACCATATTTTTCTCTCTAGAAAACCCTAGAGAGAGAAACATTCATACTTCTTTCTTTTCTTTTCTCTTTGTCCTCCTCCTTCCCGTTATCCTCCGGCTACATATCAAAGCCTCCTCAACCGCTCCTTGCTTGGTGCCGCCTCCTTCGACAGTGTTTGGGATAATAATTTTGGCCGACAACATGATTTCGTCGGATTTATTCAAATTCATCAATAATGAGATGAATCGATTCAATAGCTTTTTGGTTTTTGTTGTTTTTCATATGTTATATCGATTCATGTTACTTTTTTCGGATAAATCTCAATTGGAAGTGAACATTGACCTTTTATTTTCGTTTTTCGTTAATTTTACGATCTGGTTTTTCGAGATCTAAAACCAGATCTGAAATTCATACATTGAGAAATTGATTTATTTCGCGCATATGTTATATGGTGCTTCAATATGATTTTAGGAGGCGTTGTTATAAAGTTAACAACTGGTATTATAGTTTTATGCATCTCCGTAACATGGATTCATATCGTTTTTTTTCCCATTAAATTCAATCGGAGGTGAAATTTTACCTTCTATTCTTAGTTTTTTGGTGATGTATTATCTGATGTTTCCAAATCTGGAACTAGATCTGAAATCCAAAAGGTAAAATCGAATCATTTCATAAATCATGTTATTTGGTTCTTTGTTATGGTTTTAAGAGCAAATCTTATAGTTTTAAGCATCATTATTATGTTGTTAATATGTGCTTATTGTTTTTGCCTATTATTATTTTAGCGAATACGTTATAGTTTTAAGATCTATCATTATAGTTTTAAGCAATAACACTAGTGTTTTTAGCTTATGTTGGAATATTTACGATTTTGATTTTTTTCAAAGGCTTTGTTATAGTTTTAAGAGACACTGTTTTGAATTTAAGCATCTATGTTGTTGTTTTTAGCTTGTATTGCATGTTTCTAATTTGTTATAGTTGCAGAGTACTGTTACAGTTTTAAAATGCATTGTTACGATTTTATCACTGTGTTTAGCTTATGTTAAATATTTTTGTTTGTTATTATGTTTAGAGCATATGATATAGTTTTAACATCAATTGTTATAGTTTAAATATAAACTTTTATGAGTCCAAGAATCAATGATACTATTTATAGCTTGTTTTACATGTTCCTTTTAATGAGAGTTATTATAATTTTAGCCCAACCAGTGATTGTTTTAAGCATGCGTAAATGATGACATCGAATTGGATGATAGGTCTCTCAAATGTGTCATTGCATTATTGAAGTAACAAGAACAAGCAACGAAAAATAGGAAGTCGAGTTCACCAACAAGTTTGACAAACGAAAAAAAAAAACCTATTTTAAGAAATAAGTTGCAGTTGTATAAATAACACTGAATGATCATTTTGTTGTAATTTTTTTCCATGAGAATAGAAGTTTTAGAATCTTTGGATCACTAAATGTTCTAGTGGCTTACTTTAAGTTGTTTATTACTGTTTTAATGGCTTTCCTGAAATATTTTTTGACTTGTTTAATGGTGTTTGAATGATATTAGATTGTTAGTTAAAACCATAGCAAGATATCATAAAAATATCATGTATGTCATTAAAACTGTCACACCACATGTTAAAAATTAAATAAAAGAGGTTAAATATTTAAACAAACAATACTTCTCATTAAAATCACCATATCATATTTTAAAACATTAACATAATACGTTAAAACTATAATTGAAACTTTTAATGCTAACAACTTAAAATCATAATATAATATATTAAAAACATAATCAAAAATATGTGTCTCGGTGATTTTTTAATAAACTCGACCGGTCAGACCGCTAAAACACAAAAACCGCTAAAAACCATAAAAACCCATGATTTTTCAATCTTTTAAGAAAATTTTACCTTTTCTAAGACTTTGGCTTGGAAAAATGGTAGAACAACCTCTAACCTTTTTTTTTTGCAGTAGTTTCGGCTATATAATCGATTGTTGCATATCAGAAGCTTAGATTATAGCAGCTTCGATTCTCAGGAAATAGCGTAGCAACGAAGAGTAGCAGCTTCGATTATTAGGAAATGGCGTAGCAATATCAAACGGTAGCAGCTCCGATTCTCAGGTAATACCGTAGCAACCGAACATAGATCGTAGTTGTGGAAGAGATGACGAAAATCGCAGCTGCTTAGAAGCTAGAAGCTGAGAAAATCGCAGAAGAAGCTTGGAAAATTGTCAATGGCGATAAGTAGACAGAGAAAGAAGAGAGAAAGCGTATCGATTTATGATTGTGAGCTGAGTGTTTTCAATTTAGGATATTATGGCTTTATATAACCCGTATATGATAGTTCGACCCGCGTGTTAATTAGTTATTAGTTGGAGTTAATTTGTAATATATAAAAAATATATCTTAATGTCTCTAATCTATAAATACGTTAGCTAAAGGTTGTAGACACAAGTAAATAAATAGTTAACCTAATTACTATAAAGAAAGGGAATTTATCTCCTCTGCAAAATACTTAAGCAATCATTATCAAGCAGGAACATATTTTATGAAGTATAATAAACCCTTCTCTATGAATTACAAGAGTCAGTTACCATTTATAGGGTGTGTCTTGGGAAAACTTACTCGTGAGAAAATTAGAATACTATGTTGTAATAAACTTCTCCAACGTCCAGACCTGAATCCAGGATGACAGTCTCCATTAAAAATGAGTATTACATTATAAGTTAACTTAATAATATGAAGCTTGTAACTAAATACGGAGTATGATACTAAAGATTGTATAACAAAAATATACTCCATAATAGCTTGAACATATTACACGTAAATCAAATGAATGTGTTCACCAAGAACACAAAACTAAGATAAATAAAATTCTACAGCAACAGCATCTGCTTGTCACCTCGGGGCCCAGCTTTCAATTTCGAACATCGCTCTTCATAAGAGGCTGGAAAAAATCAAGACAAATAATGACAGCCTGACAGGTAAGGCATGATATGGATAAAGATGGTGATGCACAATCGTGGCAATGCCAGAAAGTTCTTCCGACAAGTAGAAATGGTTGATATGTATGATAATGCTGTGACTTACGCTCAGTTGGCCGTGACAGTAGAGGGATGTGAGCTGGTTCCTTCTTTTTTGTTCTAATATTTCTGTGGTTGTAATCTGTGAACAAATTTCAGTAAGTGAACAAGTTGATAAGCAGATGAAGCAGAATTGTACCTAGTGATTTACAAGAACAGTACCATATATAGTACTTGAACAATTTAGCAAAGCCTCGTTAAAGATTGCTGACTGCAGCATATAGTCTCTACATTCCTTCTCCAGGTGTGTATCAAGAGCTTTTCGAGCATCTAGGAGTTGAGCACATAAGAATTTTATATCAGATTTTCACTGCAGCAATTTGGCATTAGTCTGACACCATGTGTTCATAACATAGCAAATAGCCGAATACACAAGTGAAGCAGCTGACAGACTGAAGCTTTAGACTTGAAGAATAGAGCAGAACTCTAATTTTGATGACAGTGCAGTTGAGAAACTGAGAATGGAACAAGCGTTGCAAGAATAACAAATGCCTTGCAATTCAGTAGCAAATACCTGATGAGCAAATAAACTTGAGACTTTCAAATTCACAAGACTGGAGAACCAACGGAATTTCTGGGGACATTGTGTATTGTGGTTTCCTTGGTGTTTTTTCAATATCCAGTAACACGTCTACAATCTGTGGTTTAAGAGTACAAAATCAGAAGTTTCTCACTGAAGTATGTGGGCAAGGAGTTATCTCACCAGAAGCAACCAATGCAAACGAGTTGTCTGCAAGGAAACATGCACATAAAATACACCAAGGCCCAGAGCCACTATATTTTACTGGATTTGTTGAATCAAAACAATAGTCTGTCAGTCTGTCCTTTGGATTTTCATTCAGCACATAATGCAATGGCAGAATACAACAGAACTACCTGGACCATGATTACTAACAAAATCAGATAGCCAGGAGTATCCAATTTTGACCCATCGTTCTAAAACAGCTGATTTACTCAAACAACACTCCTATAAATATGCTTCACATTATATAAGACAGTACTACGAACTACGAAGTAATCATATTATCAACTTCTATATCCAGACAGATGGTATATGCACTGTTAAGAAACATATAAAAGGTGTTTATGATGCATAAAAAAACAATGACTGAGGGGCACCACATGCATACAGTAAACTGTGATGTTCCCTCACATGTTGCATAGATACCATCAATTTGGCATTACATCAACAGCCAAATAGAAAGTTTGACGAAGGAAACAAACTCGAGGCATTTAGGACACCAACTTGATACATAAGGCGCTAGCTCACAGCATATGGCATAACATAATTTTGAAGGAGTAAGCCAGCAGTCGTTCATACTGATACACTCATACAATTACACACACAGTATTTATAACAAAAACTTATTTAGCTTTGACTCATAAACAATATATTCGACAAGTTGATCATCAGGAAATCTTATTGTTGTGAGGAACCAGCATGCACAATTTTCAAAATGGACAAAGTCAAACAAACTAGGCTTCAAAGAAACCAACATAAGCTTAATGGAGAGCAATCACCCACATCAGGAGATTCAAGACCTTGGCCAATCATAAAGAGTACAGCAACCATACATCGGACCTGGTGCCACAGGAAAGCACTGCCTGCGACTTTCACCGCCCATAATTGATCACATTCAAACCTGACAGAAGAAATGGAAATGACTGGTCATTCGTTCCAAGTCATGTATATTTCTGAAACTTGGAGATCAATCTGAAAATTCAATATTAAGGAGTAGAGAGGTGGACAGTAGGGACGTGGGAGTAGATAAGTAATATATCATCCACCAAAGCAAAAAAAATAAAATTAAAATGACAAAATAATAAAAATTAATACTTCAGATAATGAGCCTCCACCTTTCATTGCACTGAATAATCTGAAAAGACGTGATGCGTCGTCTATAGTTGTGCACATTAGCTGCATCCATCTTACAGAAATTTCTGAAATCATGTTCTCCAATAAATTTCTTACTGGCAGCCTCCATTGCCTGTGGGAATGTTGACTTGCAAACTTCTGAAAAGAAATAGGGAAAATAAAACGAAAGAGTTGCAGAATACGCACCATGATATCCAAATTTCCTCTCCAAAAGAAGTACTTGTACTCCCTACCCAAACAACTGAATCTGCAAAATATATCAAGGGTGTAGAAGTATAAGCTAGAGAAATTTTAGCACCAATTAAGTGGCAATACAATGATCCTAAACGGGCCGAAATTTAAAAGCAGTAATGTTTCTACATCTTATAATGGTACGCCACACACTATACTCCTGTTATACTGAAAATGTTGTACAGCTATCATTTATATTGCACGAAATACAGCACCATGTATGAAAGATATACCCGTGATTTTTAGATCTCCTACATCGGTGACATCTCAATTAGAATAATATATCAAACCGTTGGAAAGATGCAGTTTAGAACAAAATACTGTGATATTTTACCTCCCTGAAAAGAGATACAGTCAACATAGTTTTTCCTGAATGGTTCATATTTTGGAACGACTGTAATATCCCATGGGATCAATCTAAGTAACATTAGTGATACTATATTGTTATTGAAGATGTAACATCCTGTTGTTCACAAACTGAAACATGAGTATATCTCTCTCACTGTATTAAGAAATTCAAAATCTAAATGAATGTAAGGAAGGAAAAGAGGAGAAGGCAAGAAGGGTAAAGACCTTGCACTGAAATCACTGGAAGCAGAGGACCAGCTAATGATTCGGATATCTTTTGGTAGGACTCCATTTAATATCTTCACATAGTCTAATTCTTCACCTGTTGGAAATAAAATAAGTAACTCGTCTGAAACCAGAAAGTAGGATGTAATTGAATTGGATAGGATGAAACTTCCATAATAAACATGCATGCACGTGGGCAGGCGGGGCGGCGCACGCACACTACATCAAATTAATTCAGCAAACATAAATGAATCCAAATTTGCAGTCCAAGACTAGACATGACATCTAAATGATGAAATTTGCATTATATATCTGGAAATTTTTTGTGTGAATTCGGCATATAATAATCAGCAGTAGCTTCTTCCAAACATATAGCATGTCATTATTAATTTCTTTTGACTCCATACATGTAGAATTCAAGTCCATGAGAAGTGTGGAAATGTGGAATTGTAGATTGGAAAATGTTTTGAAGCTATAATAACATCTTGTTCAGAACTTGAAAAATTGCATCGAAATCATGGAGAGGCAAGCAGTTAAAGAAAATGAAATTATTATGAACGAAGAACATAGTAAAAAAATGAAAAGAAAAAAAAAACAGAGAGAGAAGAAATGTAGAGAACAGAGAGATATAATATACCACACGATTCTTCAGCTAATGTCTCCCCAGAATATCCATCTATTCCCATTCTTTCTTTAAGATTTGACCGCACAAATAGAGAGATTACCTGCACAAATTATATCAGCTCTCCGAAAGGTTTTGTGTTTTGACATCATAACTAAATAAAATTGTATACTGCATAGGTAACACGTGCTGATCATGTCTACCCTTTTATGTTAATACTTTCTTCAATGTTTAACAACAGAGAGAGGAAAGGTTTAGTCACGAGCTGTAAGTTTATCTATGAAATGTAGAGTATCCAAGTTAAATGGCCTTTCTCTATTCTTCTTCAACACAAAATAACTTAGCACAGGGATCGTATAACAGACTAAAAGAAACAGTAAGGAGGTCAGATATACTGTAACTAATACAGAGCAAGTCAAGAGATTCACCCTTGCCCTAAACAACCCTGCACGTGCCCTTCTCACACTGATATTTGAGTGCATGAACTATTTCTCTGAAGACTTCAGAAATACTAATTCATAATTAGTTCTGTCTAAAATTATTGTTGGGCATAAACACTTACTTGCCCAACAGAAGAAACTCCTTTGTCTGTTCTGCCACATCTATAGTATCCAAATTCCTTCTTGTCACCAGATATTAGCCTTGTCTTTCTCAGGGCTTTAAATATTTCAGACTGCACTATTACAAAAGTAAGAAAATTTAATTGATAGTCCACAAATACCATGTGACTCAAGTATAGATGATAAAGTTGTGCATGCACAAATGGACAAAAATATAAAGACGCAATACCTCTACAGTTGGGTCGGTCTGGGCCTCTGAAGCAAACCCATAAAACCTGCAATACTGGATATAAATATATCATGATAGAGAGAAGAAAGAATTATTGCATCGGAGCATTAACAATTTAACATGATCACATTGCCTGCTGATTGTTACGTACAAATAGAATTCTACACTTGTCTATCCAGTGATAAAGATATGAATTGAAAAGACAGCATGCATGAGAAGTAGAGCACTTATCACCATGTTAAGTACAGATGTGAACTAGAGCACTTTAAAACACAGCAAAGCAGAAAAAAGGTTGTTCATTATACTACATCAAGTATGTCTTTAGCCTGCCTACCCTTTCATGATTGGTCAATTCAGAAGTTCCCCATGCTAAATACAATGTGAAGTAGAACACTTATGGCCCAAAAAGTGTACCTTTGGCCAAAATACATGACTTTCAGAGCAATGTATCGCTTAGGTAAGTGATGCACCGACATTTCATGACGACCAGAATCTGAAACACAATTAGAACTCCAAATCAAATCCAGAAGGACAACTGTAGCAAACATTTTAAAATCAAATTTGGTGCCAAACTTTATTCTCTTCCTCAACCTTGTAACTTCTTGGTTTGAACACCATTGTTGTCAAGCTTCAAACTTTTCATTTCTTCAACAGAATTACTGCACTCGAAACCTCGAGTTTCATCACTAGTACCCACCAGCTGCACCAAGAAAAACATTGTATAGATAAAACAACGATCACCCTAATCAACACACTAGCAAGATAAACCGTTGCAACCCTATCTCTCCCTGTGACTTGCATTTCACTAAATTCACACCAAACAACACAATCCAACACAACATCCTTTCAAGAGTTGATTTTTATATTAAATTGAGCTTATACAACAAGTCACTGACCTTTTGGCAAACGCAGCTAGAGAGATGTGTCGAGAGCTTGGCATTCTCAGTTTCGAGCTCCTGAGTTTTGAAGATGGAAAGAAGAAACGAGTAAGAAAGGCATTCAACTGAAGGAAGTCGATTGAAAGTTGAGACATTAGTAGTCGAATTAAATACCTTGATTCGTGTTTGGAGAGATTGAACCTCGGAGAGCAAATCAATGAGCTCCGTGCTGGTAGTGTGCTCCATTTACGGAGAGCTTCGGATTTGCACGCCAACTGTTCGACTGTTTGACTGAGCGAGAGTACAGAGCAAAATTGATCAATTGAATTTGAACAGAGCAAAAGCGCTACAAGTAGGGGTAATTAAGAAAGCATCTTTATGTAAATTCGGGGAAATATTTTCATATTTGCACCCACCACCCTTCAATTTTCGGTTAATCACATTAGATGCTCTGCGTAGTTCTTTTTGCAATTACACTCTATACCATACCGTTAAATCGTTAATCACCTTATCAGTTTCCGATAAAATAAAATCATACTCCACCATATACAAATAAACGCGCATAGCATGAGTAATTATTCGATTTCAAAATACAGAAAGTAAAAATATTAAGGTATATGATCTTCAATCTTGTTTACACCTTGATTAAATATTTTTAAATCGTCTTTATTAAATACTTTAAAATTAAAATGTCTCTTTCAATCTAGATAACAGTCTTATCTTAAATGTAGAATGAGTTTTATCATGGGTTCCCAAAGTTCCAAATTGAAAATGTATATTTGGCAAAACAAATTGAATCACTTGCAAGTTTAGTCATCTTAGTTCCACTGAAGCAGACTCCGTGTCAAAGTCCAAGTAACTACTTAGTCCTTTGATGAAGAAGTAAATATTAGTCTTGCTTTCCCTAGCTACTCATTTGCTTGAAAGCTTCTTCAGATATTACCAATAACCAATCATTTGTTACCTGCCTCTTTCAAATAAAGAGGCATGATAGGCATTCACCAAACAATCAGATAAAATATGTTCCATCCAAGAAAAGAGAGAATAGTGCAGAAAGGGGAGAGCATGATAGGATGTGCATGCATCAATTTAACATAGGACTTCCATGCATGAAATGTGGAAAGAGAGGATAAGAAAACTGTCACAATTCTAACTAGATGGCAAAATAGGATGCTACAAGAAACCGTTATGGGATAATACTAAAAATTCATTACATGATTTTCACAAGGCACCGGTTCAAACCATGTAGATGAGCTAAAAGATTTCATTCTAGTTTACTACTACCCATCTATCACTCAAGACGCCTTAGGTGTCTCATCAGCAACATCAGGTATTGCTTCTGCTTCAGCTACGCCATTGGCTGTTGCAGACACGTGAGTTTCCTCTTCATCAGTGTCACTTTCATCATCTACAAACCAGAGACAATTGGCAAAAAATAAAGATAAGGGAAAGCTACACAATATACCATAGAACTAATGAGTGAACAAAAAAATTAGTACCTTCCCCGTTGAAGGCGCCAGCTCCACCCATGTTGAGATTCTGAAAATAAGTTGGGAATTGATATGAGAACACAGTACATAATATGTATTGAAACTTGAATGCACATTTAGACAACATATGCAACACGTTAAGAATCATAAAAACTACTAGCTACTCACCGAGAAATCAATGTCACCATAGTCCATATCATCACCTATTCAGAAAATGTAACATCATTCTCAACCAGAGATTCCAATACAGGTAAAGTTCAGAAACACAAATTGATATAAGTGAAATGACACGAATCTAAAACTAACCTTTCTCCTCTTGTTCATCTTCATCAACCCATTTGTCCCAGTCAACTTTCAAAAATATTGGTGGCTTTCCCTCTTGCTTGAGAAGCCTGCTCCACCACTTATCCTCAGCTTTCTTCACAAGGTAACATACATGCCTAGAGGTAAAGTTCGCTTTGCTCTCCTGATATATGTTATCAAAATAGTCAGGCCCGGTTGATGCCACAGATTGAGTTATGGTGAAATTTCGTCAAGGAAACAGTACTGAATACTTATCTTTCTCTAACTACTTACATTGACAACAACCTTGTCATAAAGATCAAGATCTAATTCATAAGGAATGCTATCTTCCCCACTAGTAGCAGAAAAGGAAAATTTTCCCTCAGGTTCCAAGTTAAGCTTCACATTTTTCACGTCAGGTAGCTCTATAGTAATGAACAATTTGTCAGACCTCTGCGCCCATTTTACAAGAGGATGTCGGCTGAGTGCATTCCCCAAGAAAGAGGACACAATAGGTAGTAAACCAGTTAGTAACAAATTCCAAGGCATAGTGATTGTGTCGAAAGATAACAATACAACTTAGACGGAACTATAGAAGAAATATTGGCATGGCAAAGTAAAAAATATATATATTGGACAATACAGACAAAATTATAAACTCCATGTAAATTTCTCACATGGAGAACATTAACTGACAATGATACAATTCAACACCACATATGACAAATTTTATGCTTCTTTACAGTCAAGACCAGAGATATATTGCCCATTAATGGGCATAGAGACGAAAAGGATTAGCAGAGCAGAACAAGGGAAGCAGGCAATAAAATTATCCCTCCTTTTTTCCCATCAATCTTCACATATCACCAAAGTTTACATTATTGTACCAACTGCTCAAACATAGGTTTTCTCTGAAATTAACTTCCTACCGACAGAGACGGTGACTGGCAGAATAAAGATAAACAGGGAAAACCTATTATGTGAACATTTTTTTATTTGCAAACTCTAGCAAAAAGCCAAAAACAACCTCTTACATGTCACTGATAAATCCAGAACATCAATATCCTGATCTACCAGGTCCAGATTGAAGCATCTCTAACTATCTTGGCAAAAATTACTTCCTGTACTATTACTACTATTTCAGTAAACTAAAGAGAAATGCAAAAATCTATAAACAACACATTTCTTTGCATTAATTTGAACGAGCAATGCTTCTGTATGTACTAAATCAACTGATTCAGAAAAAAGGTTGAAGAGTTGAATTCGTTCTAGCTTATAATAAAAATGAAAAGAAAAATAAGGTTACTCCCTACTTTTGTATGTTCTATGTGAAGAAAGTATTAGATATGATCAAACAGTTCGATGAACACTCTCAATACTCAATAGCAAGAATATTGAACCATATCAACCCACCATTCTTAAAGTACACACATCCTCACAGTATGAATTCAATCTCTCCTAAAATTGTGAACTCATATTGCTACATAGAGTAGCCTCTCTGAAATGGTAAATTAACCCAAATGTGTTGTCCCAACCAGAGAAATCACTATAATGAAAGTGAAACCTGCACTCCCAATCTTTATGTTAATTTCCACTCAGGCATGTGCATCATCATGCAATCCAAACGACTCCTACTCAAATTCCCCCAGATCACACACCATAAGAGAACAATGACAACAGAAGGTGACAATGCAATATACAGAAAACGAAAGACTAGCTGCTTGTTTGGGACAGAGTTAGTGAACCACTAATCACTAATCCCAATCACTCCCCAGTTTACAGCTAACTAATACAGTAGTATCATTTAATCTGCACAACTCTTAATTCCCCGAAATCACTATTCGTACCGTTAGGCCCTTCACCCGTAAATGATCCGTTTACAAACAACCTACAACAATACAAAAGTAATCCAAGTAGAATAACCGCACCTATTAGGCAATTTACATTTATAATTGCAAGCTAATCAGCTAAGTATTAGGTTACACTATCCTAGCTCCATAAATCTTCCAGATTCTGAACAGAACCTAACTCGAAATGGCGAAAACTATCGAAAGGTACGGAATTACATAGAAATTAACGAAACATGCACAAATTCATACAACGACAGTAATCAAAATGCGACGTTGAACCAAACAAGTCGAGCACATAAGCGGATAACCAGTGAAAGTTGATCGACGAGAGATTTATTTACCTCATTTTGTGTTGGCAAAAATGGTTGAATTTCGACTGGAATGAATAAAGAGGGAAGATGAAGCAATGGGAAGCTTTTATATAGGAGGATTTAGAGGACCCTCGAAATGTCTAGAATCTAGATGCTTCTTCAAGAATTTTCACTACTAAAATAATATTATTCCTGAATTATACTTTTAACTTATTAAGTTCGTTCACATTATTCACAAATTCTTCGAAAATTGAATTTCTCTACATATTAGAAAAGATTATATTCCTTCAATACAATTATTTGAAATATTTATATATACCATACTAACTAAAAATGTTCATCTATACGTGTAAACATTAGATTTTTCACTAGACTTTCTCCTCGTTGTTTTATTAAAATGAAATTAAGCTAGAATTGATATTCATGTAATTTACCAACAATTACATGTGAAGTATATCGTTGTAGTTGGACAAGTGAAACATTTATGATAATTATAGCAGTATCACTTATTAGTTAAACGTCGACGGAAGCTGCAGGGATTGGGAGAATCAAGGCGGCGTTGCTGGTGTCGTGTGAGATGATTATGATAGATGGATGTGGGGGTTTAGCAAACAAATACCCTGCCCTATGGTTAAAGAAGCATAAACATGATCATCCATAAACAAGATCATCCATTTACGGACAATTCTGACCTCGAATGCCTAAGGGCGTTTCTATCATTACATTAAAAAAAAAAAAACTTATTAGCATTTGTCTATATTTCATGCTATTATGTGTTCATTTAAATATCTAAATTTCATGTTGCATATTTAACAACTCGAAGTTGTATTCTCCCCCGTTAATCTGCAATGAGTCATTTATATAAAAATACAATTTTTTTTTATCAAATTACTCATTTTGTTGAACTATTTTTAGTTTTACAATATCAGAATGAAATCATTTAAAATAACCACAAAACAAATTACGTAATATTATTTTTGTAAATATGTGCATCCTTCTTCTTCCTCCATTCATAAAATTAAATTTAAAAATGGAGCTTCCCATGTTGCTTCATAGCTGACAGTGAAGCAGATCACAGTTGGTAAGACGCTTCACCTTAAGCCAATAGGTTGGGAGTTCGAGTCACCTTTAGCCGTTTAAAAAAAAATGTTGCTTCATAGCTTCAATGAATGATCCACCCTCATTTAACAATTTATTAGTACTAACTCATAGTATCGCCACGGTATAGTTTACTTTTAATCATATAAATAAAAATAAGGAATATATAATTAATCAAATAAATAAGTTTAGTCAAACTAATAACGTTCAGACGATGTGAAAATGTATCCAATACTTTATATATGATAAATAAGTTTAGTCAAATTAATAATGTTCAAACATTAATCGTGGTATTGTTTGGGTGGTTATTTTTTATCCAATACTTTATGATTGAGTTTTATGAAGAAGTAAAATTACATTTCATCATGCCACATATATTTTTATACATGTCCTACCACACTTGATATGTTAATTATTTAAAAGAATATTTTATCCTTCAAATACGAAAGCATACTATAAAATTAATATATTTAAATTAGTGGTCCATTAGTGGCTAGGTTGTTACAGAGGCAATGTTAAAATCTTCAAGCGATTTCATCATAATCTTTTTTTATATTTTAATTTTATATTATTTATCAACTTAAACATGTTATGTACAATATATTAAATTCTATTTTTTACAATCTTGTCACCATACTTCGTCGAGTATCGACGGGCTGTCACGATACTTCGTCGAGTATCGACGGGCTATTGACTAGTAAGTGTGTGTGTGTGTGTGTGTGTGTGTGTGTGTGTGTGTGTTTGGTCAAAGATAAAATGGCTGTGACATGTCACTTTCCTTCTTCCCTCTTGCATTAACTTATACCCAGAAAATATACATCAACATTAACTTGTAATCACATTTCAAATTAGAAAGTGTTGGTAGGACAAAATGTTGTATGTGAATTTCCATTTTAGTAGGGACACACTTTTTTTTACCCAATAGCAGAGACACACATAGTCAATTTCTTATTAATAAATTGATATATTCAAGGGCGGATTTAGGGAGCGAGTCCAACCCTCAAAAATATATCATATATATAATTTGATTCATCTGAAGTTGAAATTATATGTTCGTCCCTAAATATATGTATATTGAAAATGTATATACTATTATAGTATTTATAACAGTTTCATTTTATGTTAAATTGTATATGGTTGGAAAAGATTTTAATAGATTCCTGGTGAAACTAATTAGAACTATAAAATTGTCAAAATGGTGTTTGCAACTTGCATTCTCTGATTTTCTTTTCTCATGACAGCATGTAAATTGGTTACATGTTCCAATTCCTAGCCAACCACCATAACTTTTTTCAATTTTATAAATACGAACATCTCATTAGATCCTAAATATCTACCAAGAAAACAAAAATCTGAAGAAAAATCATGATGACAATGTTGTCAACTCAACTTCACCTTTTACAAAGATGAACAACAAATATTATCGGTTCCTTCTCTAAGCTATTTTCCTGAGCGCGTCCCTCTTTCCACATATTCATCCCCCTTCTTCATAAATCCCCTGAAAACGACTCATTGGAGCCTAATCCGAATATGACATACTCGTCACACTATCATTTTGTTCTGATTTCAACCACTCACATCCCAACACGACCGGAACAAAATTGCAACCTACTACCCTGACACGACTTCAAACCTCTCAAATTATGCAAAGTGTACCTCAAAAAGTTATGAGTAAGTATAATATAAGAGAAGACTTTTCTATAAGTTAAGAAAATCTAATTTAATAACAAAATTCAGATAAATAGATCGGAGGTGCGGTTTCCAATCAGACCGGCCGTTGAAATGAACCGGACCGCTACTATATATAGGCAACAAAAGCCTGTTGCTGGAAAAATACCTAGAATCCAAATTAGTCGTTTCCCACTTTCCTTCTTCTCGCTTCAGATCTGGAAAAAAAACGATCGAAGTATGGAATTGGAGCGATGACCTTCAACAACCACGGCGATTACGAGGTGGCGATCAATCCGAACAATATCCGCGAGGTGACGATTGATCTGAGAAATAGATTATATGGATTGTTTTGGTCTGTAGATTATATGTGTGTGGATTTGATATTATAATTTTAAGAGAGATTTATATGATTTAAATTATTGATGTTATAGTTTTAATTATCCTTGTTATATTTTTAGTTGGAATCGAGTGCATATATATGTATGTTATTATTTTAGTGCATATGTTATAGTTTTATACATATTGCTGCGATATTTATGATATGAGTTTATAAGGATGTTTTGTTATAATTTTAAATGACATTGCTATAGATTTAAGTACTGTGTAATGTTACTGTGTTACATGTTCTACTTTAATAATAGTTTTAAGATGTGTTGTTATATTTTTAAGTTTCAATGTTACTATTTTTAATACACATTTTTATAGTGCACATGTTATGATTTTAATACACATTTTTATAGTTTTAAGCATCAATATTAGTCTTGTTTTTTAGATTTTGATGAAATATTTATGATTTGATTGTTTGTAAATGGTTTGTTGTAGTTTCAAACTTCATTGTTAAAGTTTTACAAGGAACTGCTATTGTTTTAAGAATTCATGTTATTGTTTTTAACTTATGTTGCATATTATTACTTTGTTGTAGTTATAAGATTTATTCTTATAGTTTTAAGAGTCATCGATATAGTTTTAAGCATCAATTTTACTATGTTTGACTTGTTTTGCATGTTTTGTTTATATTTTGAACACCAATGTGATAGTTTTAACGAGATTTGTTATGGTTATAATGTTTTTAGCAGATGATGACGATGACATCGAGCTTGATGATACATCTATCAAATGTGCCATTCCAATATTGAATCAACAAGCACATGCAACAAAAATTACTGGAAGTCGAAGTTCACCAACAAGCTTAACAATTTAGTTTGTATTTTTTCCTGTGCGAATAGATGTTCTAATAAGACTTTAAATGATTGATGTTTCAATATCATAATGACATATGTTCCAAATAACTTATTTCAAACCTGTTTATTGATGTTTTAATGACATTTTTAAAACTCTTAAACTTGTTTATAATATCACTAAAACTATAACAAACCATCACAAAACTATCATGTTACTCCTTAAAAACATCACACGTCGCTTACAAGGAAAAAATGATTAAATTATGATTGAAACATACAATATTGACACATTAAAATTATCACATTATGACTTAAAACATTAAAAAAAATACGTTAAAATTATAACTAAAATTTTCAATACTAACTTAAAGCCATAATATAATTATTAAAAGTATAACGAAAAATATGTGTCAGTCGGTTTTTAATAAACTCGATCGGTTGGACCGCTGAAAAAAAAATCCAAAAAACCTTAATCATAAGAAATCTGGACTGACTATTTTGCATCCTTAACATATTCCAAAAGCAGACAATAAATATTCCATCACTAATCAGAATCGTGCTCGATCTTCCAACTTGCAAACACGAGAAGAGAAAAGTAAACAACTCACTCAGTCAAACTGCTTCCTCACTGCACCTCACACTCACAAGAACACTCTCTCCTTTTCACACCACAAAAATTTCCAAGCAAGTTCCTAATCAAACCCAATTCACATATTTCCCAATCTTTCAATTCGATTCTCATTTATTATTAGTACCAAATTCACTTTCACCTTCTTCCTCGCAAACCCTTTTTCTTCTCCTTTTCTGGGTATTGCTAGGTTTTCTATTTTCTTCTCTCCTTATCCAGTTAGAAGGCTGTAAAAATGGTGAATCTTGACAAGTGTTTGAGCGAAGAGAAGGCTTTTCCACCGGGATTCAGGTTCCATCCGACTGACGAGGAACTCGTGCTGTACTACTTGAAGAGGAAGATCTGCCGGAGACGACACCGGTTGGATGTTATTGGAGAGACTGATGTTTATAAATGGGATCCTGAGGAGCTACCTGGTTAGTTTTCGGTTTTACTTGATTTTTGAGTTCTTGTTGATTTGTATTCTGTTAGTTTCTTTACTGTGTGGGGATCTGTTGTATGATTGGTTAGTTGGGTTTTCATGAGTTGCGAAAGTCAACGGTGTTTAGGGGAAAAGTTTTGATCCTTAGCTGATCTTGTAGTTTAATCATCACTTCGTTGGTAAAGAAGTTATGATTTTGCGAAAGTTTTGCTGTATCGGTTGAAGTCTGTTTAATGAGGTGTTTTACTATTTCGAGTTTTGGTTATTGAATGTATGATTTTATCTGTTGGTGATTCTAGAATTGTGTATGTTCTTTTGACTAACTTTGGATTATCTACAAATGCAGCGATATCGAAGCTTAAAACGGGTGATAGGCAGTGGTTCTTCTTTAGTCCCAGAGACAGGAAGTATCCGAATGGAGGGAGGTGCAATCGGGCTACACGGCATGGATACTGGAAAGCAACTGGGAAGGATCGGGCGATCACGTGTGGTGCGCGTAATGTTGGATTGAAGAAGACTTTGGTCTTTTACAGGGGGCGTGCGCCTAGTGGTGAACGTACTGACTGGGTGATGCATGAGTATACAATGGATGAAGAGGAGCTAAAGAGATGCCAAAATTTTCAGGATTACTATGCTCTATATAAGGTTTACAAGAAGAGTGGTCCTGGCCCGAAGAATGGTGAGCAGTATGGTGCTATTTTTAAGGAAGAGGAGTGGGCTGACGACAACGATGAAGCTTTGTGCCTCCCGGAGTTGGAGAACCCAGTCAAGCAAATGGAAGGGGTAAAGGATGATCTTATAGCTAACAACAATAGTGTAAAAGTGTTGAATCCTGAATTGCAGTCTACTTTCGATGACCTTGAGGAAATCCTGAATCGAATAGTTGACGAGATCCCGCCTGCTGGTGCAGATAATATCTTTACTCTGGACCAGTTTACCTGCGGGAATGAAAGTCAAAGTACCTTGGTCGAATATTCGTCATGTGTATCAGGTCAGCCATACAGGCAGACCTGTCAAGTGCAAAGTAGTTCTGACCTAACTCAGTCTGGTACAACTCGGTTAGTTTTATGTGAGGGACCTGAGGTATCGTCAGCTCAAAATGTCAACGGCAAAGCTCCTCTTGTGTTGGAAGAGGATTTCTTAGAAGATTTTCTTGAAATGAATGACCTAGTTGGTCCAGAACCAACCATTGAAAATCTTGGTGGGTCATTGGATAACTTGGGGAAGCTAGAGTTCGACGAGATTGATAACTTTTGCAATTTTGATGGGTTCCAAGATTCATCCACATTTTTTCATGAGATGGGGCCTGATCAGACTGAGCAGACTTCTGGTCCATACCAGGAGAATTATCAGAATGGATTCATGAACCCTATACTTGGTAGTTTTGAGAATACTACGGTGAGTGACCAGCTGCTGCCACAGTTTACTGATGCAAATGGAATGAGCTCTCAGGTGTGGTCAAATGAGCAAAGATGGCATGTTTCATCTGCTTCACAAGAAAACCATGGAACCATTTCTTCATCAACTTCAGGTAATGAAATGGGATACAGTCCATCATTTCCCTTTTTGTGATGCTGGAAAAATATGTAATTTTGCTCAAGCAAATATGCACTGCAACACATATTCTTGTTTGACTGTTTCAGTACTTCTGCATGATTGTTGATACGTGTTGCACATTTTTATATTCATGAACTAATTTGATGGAGCTCTTGATCAGACAAATGGTTGGAAAACAACTTGTCAGATTCATGATGGTGAAAACTCTTTGAGCCCAAGTGGAAATGGGGGAGTTTGAACCAAGATTCAAGAGCTCCTCTGAGTAATGTGCTTGGATTGTTTTACTAATATTAGCCGATTTTGGCATATGTATAGGTGTGATATATCAAAACCAAAATTTTGTTAATCATCAACCCGGAGCAAATGGAAATGGAAGCGGAAACTTGGATGATGGTACAGACTCATGGTTGTCCTCTGCTCTATGGTCGTTTGTGGAGTCTATACCTACAAATCCTGCTTCAGCTTCTGAATCTGCTTTGGTAACCAAGGCTTTTGGCCGAATGTCTAGCTTTAGTAGATTAAGAGTAAATGCCATGAATTTGAATGTTGCTGCTGGTAATAGTACCACTACAACTTCAAGAAGTTCAGGCAAATCTCGAAATAGTTTCTTATGTTTTTCATTACTTGGAGTTCTGTGTGCTATATTATGGATGTTCATTGGAGATTGACACACTTCAAATCTTACTATTACTTTGTAAATCTAATCTTTTGCTTGGCCTGAGTTACCACATCGGTAATCGGTGAAGGTATGGTTATATATGATGATGAATTTTTTTTGCCACAACTTAAATGTGTCTTCATATTTTAGACATGGTACTTGCTGCATTCGACATTGAAGCTACATGTAAAATTTGTAGTAATCATATAATTGCATATAAGAAATGTCTTGAGATGTTAGTCCATGTTTGGCACCTTTGACGTCATCTTGTGTTTTCCATACGAGACTGGCGGATGTAAGTATAAGATTTATGCCTCTCCAACATTCCACTTTAACTTGCGTTTAACAGGGAACGAGGGAAGAATTTTCTTTTAAGAATATATATATTGTTTGCATGTTTCACCCTCCACCTCAAAGTTGGACAAATAACACCAACAACTATTGCATCATTTCTTCTATATATATTTGTGAATCTTCTTTTAACTTCCGCCCCTTAAAATTTCAATGTTGAGAATTAAGATTGTAATTCCCGAGATTCTAAAGATTTGGGAGTTTGGGACTCATGTTGGACAGGAAAAAAGGTTTGTGTATTGAAATTGAATCTTGGATTTCACAGTGGTGGTCAGGATCATACTGTGATCCTTGATTGTATAAACCATTTAGGTGCAACTCTTGTCTAGTTTGGGATTTGGAGGGTAGTATTTAGTGAGTAGTGACTCTCCAAAAAATCTGCATTTTAGTTAAACCTCAAGGAAAGTCTATGGATCCAACCTGCTTCTAATTAGTTGTGGCAGGGCGATTTGTGCTTTAGAAGCATCAACCGAGCAGGACTAGTTCAGTATTGGTCTTGCAAATTGGTCCATGTTATCCTACTTGCCTCGAACAGAAGCATCATGTATCTGTATCTATTAAATCATAGTTACTATTTATTTGATTTTCTCCAAAGCAATTTTAATTGTATACTGGTATGTTTCATTAGTAACTGGAAGTAGAATTTCCCTGCCAGTGACCAAAAAAAAAAATGACTAGGAGAGAACTGGACCAATGGAAATGGCCTGCATCCTTGAGTATTTTTCCTTACCTGGACAAACCTTTTACCATATTAAGATTCATTTGTATTTCATTGGTTTTAGCAAATCTAAACTGAAGAGAGGTTTAGTCGTTCTGGTGACTTGAATTAGAATCTGGGCCGGTATCAAGTAATAAAAGAAGAATTATTCAATGTCGTGGATGGATTGCCAAAAAGAAAGGTGGTCTTCAATCCTAGTAGACCATAGCTTGACGATCTTACCGGCATCAGGTTCTCTCGTCCATTTAGCTTAGGAGACTGGGCCACTGTATTTGGCATAGTTAGGGGAGCGAAGGTGCCTGAGAGAAGCTTGGCAGGAAAAAGGCAAGCTTGCAATGTTTAACAAGAGAATAATGAATTGAGCATTAGGAATAGATGACAGAATCCCTGGCCAGTAGATTTTATGTCTCAAATACCCGAAAAATGGACCTGGACGATATAAAGATGAGAGAAAAGGCCCTCTACAGTAACAAGTGAGGGAAAAAAAAAACTTCTCCAGTCTCCATTAACATGGGAGAAAAAAGAGAGACGAAATACCAAAAGGAACAACAGAAATTATAGGATCCCAGTACCCTCTTAATAAGAATATTAAAGAATGCTCATATGCTTATATGGTTATTACATTTTCATTTCTCATAAGTTGAAATTCTGTGAAATTGTTATGTGTGCTAAAAATGTATGGTGTATATGCATGACAAATAAGAATATTTATATGCTCCAGCTCAATGATCCTGGACTTGTATGGCGACAACATTTCTCTCTATATATATGGCCAAAAGCACGGGTCATGGGAGTATCCGATTTTTTTTTTTTTTGTTATGATAGTTCAGAACACATTCTCAAGAAATACTCATAATGGGTTCACAAGAACAGCCGCTTTATTGTCCTGGCAGCTATCCGAGAAGCTAACTTCCCCGTCATATCACCCGGCAGACGAAGCAACTGTTGCTGTGAATCTTGCGGGAGCTGAAGAAAGAATCCAAGGAAACATGTCAGAAAGAGTATACTCAAGAATTACATGGGCACAGTGCATGAGTAGGTTGGTTCATCCGAGTCACTTTTTGCCGTTTAAATTTTTTTTTGGTAGAAAATAAAAATCTCGCACCCAATCACCCGTATCCACAGTGAGCTGGCTGTGTTTTAAATTCACGGACTAGTTTCGATGAAACATCTCTTTATACATATCCAATATAGTAATGATGTCAGGAAACCTTTTTTTTCAAGTAGTAGTGCATTAATTTCAAATGAATAGTGATGGTAAAACCATAAAATAGGTTTTCATGGTTTTTATGCAATGGCTATCATTGATTCATGTAAAGTGTGTAGTCGTAGAGATTCATTTATATTTGCCCACAATAGATCAATAAAATCCTAGCAAGTTCCGAATTAGGACCAAGTATATAAGTGACTGATAGAAAGGAAAATGCATTATGCATTCACTATCACCGACTTACATCGGCAATGACAGAGAGAAACGGAAGCATATCTTGACCAGATACAAGTCCATACGGGAGCAATGATGTTTCATTTGAAGACTGTTTCTGAATTGCATATGAACCCGTTCTTTCACTACCCTGCAAGGAGTAAAACCAGTTTATCAAGCTTCTAATATGTAATAATACCCAGCCAGCTCATTCTAGATGTTTTTCATTGAGTTTTTTATACAACGGAGTAACACCTCTAGTTTATATGATTACGATAATATGATAGAAATAGGCAGCCAATTCCAGGTGGTCACGTACGGACTGCTGGCAATATAATAAGAGCAAGAAATGATATCCAGTCAGCATTTCTAGTTTTCTTCATGCTAAATTCTCTTCTTGTAAACTAGTTTTAAGATTTTAAGTTGGCTAGTATTCTTCTGGTTTACAAAAACTAGGAAGCTTATCATGAAGGAGATCTACCGTCACAGATGTTTCTGTCTGTTGCATCCCTGATAATAGTACCATAAGGCGCTGGAATGTTCTTAAATTGTTGATATCTTCACGAGTCATTAAGTTAGACGAACTAGGCAGCCTGATGAGAAGGTTCGGAGTGGTTCCTGATGTTATTGA
Source organism: Plantago elongata (assembly GCA_036897095.1). NCBI lineage: Eukaryota > Viridiplantae > Streptophyta > Magnoliopsida > Lamiales > Plantaginaceae > Plantago > Plantago elongata. The sequence continues at coordinate 25,392 of JAYMSP010001355.1, forward strand.
TTCCAACGTTGCTAATCCAAGCGCATCAAAACCCTATATAAGCACTTGTAGAGCAATTAATAAGTGTCAATAGCAAATCAATCACACTTGAGACTTAATGTTGATTCCAGAAATAAAATAGCGGCCATTCATCAATCCAGTAAACAAGTGTCACCAGGTGAAAAAATCTTAATTGCTGGGTTAGACCATATGTAAGGCTTAAAAGAGGAAAGCTACATTAATCCGTTTGTTTCACAATGCCATGCTTAATTCAAAATCTAAGTTACATAAAAGAGAAATTGTTCAAGCAAAGATTATAGTGGTATGTCCGGAAGAATGACAACTTTGGTCCTATAACTATGTTAGTCTGACACAACAGTTCTTAGTTCTGTGACCATAGTAAATTTAGTCCTGACTTTACATTTCTTAACAAATTTGATACACTTACAGATTTAACGGACCAAACACACTCATAAAACGTGCTCTTGCTGACTTGGCAAGACAAATCGGCGAATTATGACGAATTTAAAGCAAATTCACTTCCAACTTGTTTTTTCCTAATCTAAAAAAGATAACAAATTAATTAAAACCCTAATTCCTTTTCAGTAAATAAATTTGTATGTTGGAAGAGACCTAAAAAAATAATTATTTTCAATTTTTAATGTTTGAATTTAGATTTTTTAAAAAAAAATAATATCTTTTGAGTATGCAATTGTTCTAGTTAATTTTTTTTGGTATTATGCAATTTGAAGGGAGAATTGATTTAGACATATTTTGGAGTGAAATCTGAGTTGGCATGTGATTTGGCAATCCAGTCAGCAAGAAGACATGGGTTGGTACATTAAGTTCATACAATAGTATTAAATTTGCTAAAAAATGAAAAGTCGGGATTAAGTTTGCCAAGAAATACAAAGTTGAGACTAAATTTGCTATGGTCACGGAACTGAAAACTGCATATGCCGGATAGCATAGTTACAGGACCAAACCTGCCATTTTCCCGGTATGTCATGAAGTTCCTCGACATCAGTACATCACAGTGCCAAATGTCCTGTCACCTGTGTCCTTTAATGGTGTGATTTAAATTGTTTTTCGAAATCTTACCTTAGCAAATTCTTCAAGAATAATTTCTCTCACAAATGCACCCTGCAGAAACCACAGAAAATCTGAGGTCATTGATTTCAGTCGGGCTTCTACCACCCATACAACACTCAATACTGAATGACAGGTCATAAGTAGTTAAGTACCTTCTTGTCTAAAGCAAAGGACAGAATTTGTTTGATGAATAACTTAGAGTCATCATCTTCTGCCTGATTCAAAGCTCTCTCTGTCCTTGCACGCAGTGACTATCACAAGAGAAATTAAATTATGCAAACTAACCCGGTTATTAGGAAAATTTAAAGATATAGTTTAATTGTGGATGACCATTGAGTTATCAGAATGGTTTTATTCCTTTCAAAGGTGGATCTCTATTCCGAAAATAGCAACGGTCATCTTAAAAGGAACTTGAGTCTCGAACCTGGACTTGATGTGATGCGATAAACAGAAAGCAAACTGACTCGTATTAATTCATTATCTCACCTCGGTCAACAGAGACTCCAATCGATCAATCCTGAAAACTCCATCCTAATTAGAAGATTTGAATCAGTACCCTTTTGATTTATTAGAAATGGCTAACACTTTAAAAATCATTTTGGGGAAACAAGAAACTAAGTTTATCAAGCGCTGGACAACGAAGCACAACTCAGTTGGTAAGACGCTTCACCTCCAACCAATAGGTCGGAGGTTCGAGTCACCCTTTAGCTGTTAAAAAGAAGTTTACAAGTGTTAAGAAAGTCTTTTATCTGAAAGGTGTACCTCATAAAGAAGAGCTTGCAGGGAAGATTTCAGTTTGGGTGAATTGTCAGTAAGGACCTTCCGTGCAATCCAAGGATATGTACTGCCCAAAACTTTGTAATCTGGGTTGACACCGATAGCGATTCCCTCCAAAACAGCTAGGCTGAATTTCCATAAAGTTGCTATTTAAGAATCAAGAAGGAAATGTTCAGAGCCATACTATATTATTACAAGAACTCTAATCCACCTTCTGATGACAAGAGAGAAATACGAAGGAATCCTGAACTTGAATTTGTACCTGGACGCAAAAAAATAGGTCAGTGCAAGAAAAGGATATTCTTTCAATTCTAAAAGAATTTCAGATTCTGGATAGCATGACTATTTATGCACAAACAATCTGGCATCTGATCACTTCCATCAATATTAAACAAGCTTGATGTCAAATTAACAACAATTCTCAACCATCGATTTCGATCTTACAAGAGGATAGTGACTTTAATTCTGGTGACACGGCCATTCTAGTATAATGAACTTCTTTTGTTCATATAGTATCAATATAGATTCAGTGATCCACTAACATTGCTTTGAAGAAACATGTATTACCCCTTAACATTCTTGAGTTTATCAATCAATAGAAATTACGAGTCCAGTGTAATGTTTTATTCAAATACTTATTCTTTTAGCTGGAAGAAGATGTACATATTATATTCCTTAGGGGTTGTTAAGAGCATAATCCTATTAATAACGAGTACACTCAAGAATAAATGATTCCATAAAAAGCTCTCTCAAGGAAACCTTATTCCTTCCTAATTGCTCAATCTGGACATGTACCCAGTATATGCACACATCCTTGGCCAGGAATCTAACATGCAACACTAGCTTCATTTGAAAATAACAAGGACATGGCAGCGACTATCACTAACCAAAATAGTGGAATAGGATAGAGGTAATCGGAACTGCCTTTCTCTTTACTTCCTTTTCAGTGTTTTTTCCAAATATGCTAGCTAGAGGACAGCTACAAGACAATTCTGCCAAATTTGAATGTATACTCTTTTAATGCTGCTAAGAGAATCTACAACTCAACAAAACACCATTAGGTCACCGTGTCTTGACCAATTACTCGTATCTTCAGAAAGAAAGACACATTAATGATTAGATAGAAAAAAATCATTTGTTTGTGATTTCATGTCCTGCATCTTGTCCAAGGAAAACTGTCCATGTTACTATGCAAGGGATAATTCTTTTAGAAAATAAAATTGTTAAAAATAAGTGGGGAGTACTTATGAGAAGAATGGATAAAATAATGCAAGTTAAGTTGGTTGGGAGTAAAGAACTTGCTATTTTTCAAATGGGGGGACTAGTTATTCAGACAACCCCCCCCCCCCCACAAACAAAAAGCATAATGGGGTACTACCTTGTGTTCTGCCACTGGGGACCTTATGATACTTTATATCTATAACATGCAGCAGTACTTGAATATTTAGTTTATATAATAATAATAATTTTCCCTAATAATAATAGTAGCAACATGGAGTATTTTGATCTATGAATGTGCAGTCTGTCCCCGGGCACAGTAAATTAGGCATCAATGATCTGTGCAGACCATGAATGACTCGTCACTGTCGGCATCATGAAACAAATCATCCAAAACAAACTAAGCAGAGCTTCATATTCTGTGCAAGAATGCAAGCAGATTCTATAGTGTCACCAGAAGGGGCTGAATTCCAAAGGTGGGGGGGGGGGGGGGGGGGGGGGTTGATGTTTATTGATTTTCCTTGATTCATAAATGTTATCCAGTTTGAGCTTACTAAAACAAACTAAGCAGAGCTTCTTACTCGGTGCAAGAGTGCAAACAGATTCTATAGTTTAATCACAGAAGGGGCAAAATTCTTAAAGAAGGGATGATTATTGTTCTTCCTTGATTCATAAATGTTATCCAGTTTGAACTCAGCTTACTAAAAACCAATGTTATAAGTTCTTATCAATGTCTCAGTCAAGTTACATAATAGGACTTTATATCATAGTTCAAATGTGCTGATTTAACATGAATATAAAGCAAATCATAGTTTCATACTGAACTCCAATACAAAAAGAACCTGCGGAAGAAATTTTTACATGGTGGCTCCCAAATCTCCAAGGAGGTCTCCAAAGCTTATGTTGCGTATTCCTCTAGAAACCGCAGACTTAAAAACGCCTGCATAGTATTCATATTAAATAAAATGAAAGCATAGAAGTAGACCTCCTTGGAGGACATATGAAGTGAGCATGGTGCATATGGAGACAGACAACACCTGTTAATGCCTCTGTCACAGCTTCCTTGTCAGATGTTGGCGGGAGAAGCCTGTCAAGTCAAGTCTTGGAAATTTTGAACTTAAAAAATAATAAAAATTTAAATACTATAATTTGGCTGAGAATCAAAATAATAAAGGTACCCAAGAGTTACAAAGTCTTTGGCAAGTGCATCATAGTCACGATTTACAAGATGCAAACAAGCTTCAATAAAGCCATCACGAAGTTCCTCTTTGAATTCCCCCATCATGCCGAAGTCTGACGATAGAAGCAGATTAGGCGAAAAGCAATGGGACAAGTCAGGATAAAATCATAATTCAATCATGACCGCTGAAAAAGATTTGGAAAGATTACCTAAATATGCTAGCTTTCCATCCGTAGTCCGAAGCAGGTTTCCAGGATGTGGATCAGCATGATAGAAACCACGCTCTAGAAGTTGATTAAAGGAACAATATACTCCAACCTGTTGAGACAATCAAGCAAATCATAATCTGAACATACTTGGTCCAGTCAAATAGTGTAACTAGAATAAAATTATTGAATAGACCTCAATCATGTACAGATCTTTCACTCCAGCTAGCTTTTGACCCTGCACTCATTCAGTGTGTAACCAGGGCATTAGTAACTATCCAGAAATCAGGATCACAGAACTTAACATATCTGGGGCTGTACAGATTGCAAACAGATGTTGTATCGACTATACAATAAATTGAAGATTCACGATTCATAAAATTAATATTGCTTATAATGCTAAATGTAAGAACTTGATGTTGTATGGTTACTATACAATAAACTGAATCGGAGCGAATTTTGCTTTGGCCACAGGCTTTATGACAAACTTGAGTTGATTACACTATATTAGGTTGAAACTAGTATAGGCAATCTGATGGTTAAAGTGAATATGCTCTCTTGTAAATTTTAATAGTAATTGGCAGTCTACGTTAAAAATGGAGGAGGGGCGGGAATACAGCTGCACACACAGAGAGTTTACCTCCACCCATTCCATGACTAAGACCTTGCTAGTTGTCTCCTCCAAGTACATTTTTGGAACCACAACATCTTTTATATCTCCATATAACTGTCTGTTCAAAACAAAAAAAACGGAAGAACAAAAAAACAATATTTAACATTAGTCTGGCAAAATTGATTGGTGAAGCAATCATAGAGCTCATGAAACATGCGAACTAAGGATCAGCATTACAAAATTCTCCGGAAGTCTGGCGAACTGCATAGTCGTACGTGAGTTCCCTGACATACTAAGGAGTGCAGCTGAAACACTTTATTATCACCAAAGATGATGAGATGAAATTAAAATTGAACGATACGTTAAATTTGTCTGCTTTGGTTTAAATAACAAGCTTATATTACTTTCTTTTAGAGCATATTCTTTTCTTAACTGATAAGAAATTAGTTTTCTATTTGTAGTTGAGCGTGAGGTCTGTTTCTCCAGTATATAATCCTATTTCTTTTGATAGATAGAAATGTTTCCTGATCCTAAGAACAGCTGCCTGTGCATGCTCAAATGAGGATATACTTTCATATATTTAAAGCTGCATAATCACCATGCATGTATTCAATAAAAATCATGCTGTCAGTAGTCATTTTTATCAGTCCAACTTTTAAATAAAGATTTTCATATAATGCCACAGCCAGCTTCTTTTTCCACGATTAAATCAGAGATTGATCAGTCATGAATTACCTAAATTTAACTCCATTGTAGGCTTCCTTCTTGTAGTCCATCTCCTGCATTCAATTGGATTACCTGTATTCAATATGAAGCACTAAGAATATTCCTTATGACATGTATATGGTAACAAAAATCACAAGAGGAGCTTCATATGAACCACCAAGGGCACTGAGTCAGAGTCAAGGGCAAATGGAAATTTTGTAGATAATACCTTCGCAGTTATAGCTAATATCTTATACAAAAGATTTCAACATCTTCAGGGGAAACGGAGGCATTACCTAGAAAATGGTTGATTAGTTTACATCTTTTTTTATTTTATGTCCAACAGCCCAGTTGTTGAGGGTGAAGTTGAAAATAGAACAATGAACGATTTATTGTTGTGTGTATCCTCCAGTGATGCAATCTCAAAAATTATGTTTCAATATGTTATTCTAGTACTGAGCAAAAGCTTATTGCGAAGTGGCAGTAAGAAATTTATATCCATATTTTATTATATTATGCATTGATCAGACATATTGATATATCATGGAGCGTTTTTAAGGAAAAGATGGGCACCTTACAATGGAATCTAAGAAGTGAGGCTTCAGCTAATTTTTTACATAATCTACTTTATCTTCAGAAATGATTCGCCAGATTAAGTAGGTGATGACAGGGAAAAAAAAAACAGATTTTCCCTTATGATGTTATACTAGTTAAGAAGATGAGCATCTAAGTTCTGTTATGAAGTAGTGAAATACCCGAAAAAGGCTTGATGCCCATTCATCAACAAGTGCCTGCACAGTGCAACGCATTGCATAATTAAAATTTGAAGAGAAATAATTAGTACAGACAACAGAGTACTAGGAGTAAAATTATCATGTACCAAAAAACATGTGAAGAAACTTAAAATGCCCAAGCCTTTTTTAAAGAATCTACAAGACTGAAGACTACAATGCACATGCTGAACATTCAGGGAAAGGCTAAACTTTGCTTAGTCACATTATGTTAACTTCTCTTAACTGCATCTATAATTACCTGAAGGTCGGTGTTGAACTTTCTTGCTTTTTTCACCAGTCCAGCCAAGTACCGCAAGATAAGTATGTCCAACGAAATTGCAGCTCTAACTCCTGGTCTCTGCACTTTTACAGCAACGATATTCCCACTGGCCCGAAGCCTGGCTTGATATACCTTGCATATTTCAAATATTTCATGAATGTTTCTAAGAGGTAAATCAATTAGTCTAGGACCTAGTGATGTTTCTTTCAGAAATATAGTAAAAAATGCCACATCTCAAATTAGGCATGCATAACAAACCTGTCCAAGAGATGCCGCTGCCACTGGCACAGGTGAGATCTCCGAGAACAGTGTTTCTATTGGTAAACCAAGTTCTTGCTCTATTATATCAAAGGCAACTTCTGATGAGAAAGGAGGAATTTGATCTTGCAAGAGTGATAGCTCATCCAGATATGATGGTGGTACCAAATCCTGAAAGTAACAAATTCGATGACATTTACAACTAAGTGAAAAATAAATGTAATTTCAACTTTTCACCATCAGTCAAAAGCTATAGCTGAAGATGCATTATACTCGAACTTAGCATTAACATTACGAATTTCAAGCCACGAATTTACATGCTTGTCCAATCAAAATGTTTTGAGGCAAAGTAATTCATAAAGCATAGTCTGGCCACATAAAATATTATCTACGAAATTGCTAGTTCAGTTATCATGCCAATTGCATCCATGAACAATTTTTTAATATAAATTTCAAAATGATTTTAAGAAGTAACCAGAAGTATTGAATTTCAGCGAAAAGTTTTCTGCTAAGAGTTTGGGTTCGAATTCCATAGAATTCTGTCTAATAGACATGGGATTGTCTATAAC